>PVJX010005422.1:0-85699 GCA_004027295.1 Dolichotis patagonum
GAAGAAGAGGAGAGAGAGAGAGAGAGAGAGAGAGAGAGAAGTGGGGTAGCATCACTTTGAGAGCCAATTTAAATCTCAGAAAGGGAACCCACACCCACCACCACAAGACCACCACTTTTTTCCTCAAGTTACTTGACCTTTTTTGATTGGGGCAAATGGCAATTTGCTAACATAATGTTAGCCTCTGCTAACCTCTTTTACAGTGGATTCTTTCTGCCAAAATAACAGGTACCTACACTACCCCCAATGCTTTGCTCACAAAACATTTTAAGTTTTGCCAGCACCAATTACAATACATGACAAAACAAGTGATATAATTTTCAACCTCAACCCTTAGTGTTTTGTGGAGGCCATTTTGTGAAACCTTGGAGCACATTTTTGAGACTACTAGAAGCTGTGTTTTCCCAGATGATAGTTCTAAACATCCCCAAATAAATGTTAAGTTTCTTTGTTCTCAACTAGGTTGGTTTTATTCTCCATCAAGAGAATTTTAAATGATATAATTTGTCTCTAATTGTAAAATTAATTAACTTTCTATTGAGGCCCAAACATGTATTAGATCTGGAATCAAGACACTGAGCTCTCAATGCTGGTTTTTCTGACAATCTATGTTGCCTTAGGTAACTATCCTAACAGTGTTGGGCTTAAGTTTTCATACTGATAAAAAAAATTCTAATGTACACTAACAGTTAATATATTTATAAAACCAAAAAGCATATGTGAAAACATTTGAAAATATATAAGCAATATAGTCACACTAAGAAATAATATCTTTATTTTTTTGTACCTCTGAATCCAGCAGCCCATGATCTTTATAACATCACTGAATAACATCTTTGATCATGCAAAAATAACTGGTCCTGTGAGTTTTGGAAGCTATGACAGGTTAATCAATCAGCAGGAACACCATTTCATTAAATAGCATGCCTTATGAGCTTTTCTGTACTATTTTGCACTCTAATCAAGAAAATGAATGCAGACTTCTTATTTTCCTCACCAAGTGCTAAAAATGCTAAACTGTGTTCATTCATCATAAAATTACAATATGGACCTGTCATTAGTGGGTTAAAGATAGCTTGTGTCACGGCTTCCAGATTTAATCAGACTTACTAATAATCATTCCTAGGCTCAAGGGTAATGATACATATTCCACACAAAATAATGCTGAATTTTCATTAATGCCTCAGGGATCAAATGATTATAGCCATCACTATTCTAATTTAGCATAATCAACACAAAATTATTTAGGGTTTGTCGACACTTTTTCAGTGCAATGGCTTTTTCAGTGTTATAATGAAAAAATGCTCCTTTTTCTATTCTTTCCCCCAGAATATCTCCCTTTTAGACCTATGCTACCCTGAGCACACACAGGAACAATTTGACTTCAACCTTAAAACAAGCATAGACTAGAGAATTCTTATGGATCTTAGGAGTCTAATTATTTATATAATCAGAAATGTTTTATATGTCAGTACTCAGTTTGAGAATCGCATCTGAACAGTTCCAATCTTTTGGTAATCTGATTATAAATCAAGTGACAAATCAGTTGCCATTTGGTCTTTTTCTGCCCTGATTCTGACATTTTACATTTTTATTAGAGACCAAGGGTCATTGCAGTAGCAAAAACTGTTACATATTTGACAATATAAAACCTACACTGTATTTTAGGGGCTCTCAAATTTCCCTACTGCAGAAGTAATGCTGTTCTGATTGACATCACTCATTGACTGAACACATGTTATTTGTGCCTATAAAACAAAACCTTTGTCTGCTGATTGCCTTATCCATCATACTATAAAGTGATATAAACAATAGTCTCTGGGGGTGGGGGACACAGTTCCTTTTGTTTACTTTCAAAAGAACTTCATTTCAGGAATATCTACTTTAATGTATTTTAAATTAGAAGCATTTTACTAAAGATTAGGGGAGGGGAGACAATGGTTATGTGAAAGCCACAATGTATAAATCTAATTTTTTTCCAATAAAATCTTTGAAAGATTTTTAAATTAGAAAGATACATTTATAAGCCATATTTACATTTCTATATGCTGTATTCTCTAACAATGACTAGTTTAATAGATACCTTAGTTCAGTTTTCTATGCACAGCCAGTATCAAGTTGTCACATTTTGTTCATCATTATTTCTTATTCTCTGCACTTTTTAAAATTCTGTGACTTTCAAGCACATTGAACCTTCTACTTTTACAATTTCACTATCAATCATTATTTTACTCATTATGCCAATAGTGCACTATCTGTCTACAGAATTTTAACCATCATATTAAGAGAAATGGAAATATAATATACTCCAAAGGTTACTACAATGCCTCGGTCTACAGATCAGCTGTAATCAATAGCTGATTGTGAGTTAAGAAATATACTTCATGAATGGGAAATCACTATCTTCCTGTCTTTGCTCATAGCAAACAATATTTCAAGTTGAAACATTAATGGGTGCTACAGATAGAATTGCTAGCAAGTTACCCTCCCTATATATTGAGTACCTGATGGGATTCAGGATATGCTACCCCCAATATATGGACCCTTGACATTGACAAAACAGGAAAAGGAAGACGGTGTCTCTAACTTTCTCCTCTGAAAAAGCTATAGAAGATTATTTTTTTACTTTCTTCCAAAACAGGTCATAACACCCTCATTCAACCTGTATCCTTTTTATAACCAAGAAAAGGAGCAAACAACATGAAGATACCATGAGTAATCTAAAGAGGCCTTGCTAAGTTCCTCCAGCTTTTAGCACCATATCATACTCCTTTTCTCCTTAGACTGTCTATTCTTCACCAAACCTAAGCATAAAAATATATAGTTTCTCTGTTCAAAGTATTCATTTCTGAATGTCCCTATGTCACATAAAGCTTAAGTTAATATTTACATTTTTCTTTGTTATTTTCCTTTTGGTATAGATACCTTATCTATGAACCAAGCAATAAATAAGAGAAGAAACTTAGTCTCCCATATCACAAGTACTGATGCCAAAGAGAGTACCTGAAAATGTACAGACAGCTAAAGCACAGGAAACACAGGCAAATGATAATGGTGGAAATAAGGATGATAATCTTTTATCATATACTTAGTAGGTTTCAGTTTTTGCACTGTACATTGAGTATATACTATCTCGTAATTCTAACAGCAGTCTTCAGTGTGAGGATGTTTTATTATCCCAATTTATGCATAAAACATATGGATCTATAGGATTGAAAATTTACCTAAGATGATATGGTTAGGATTTGGTGGATTAAATATAATAATATAGATTGTTTACCCAAGAGTTCACATGCTGGAACACTGTACACCTGTTATTACATTCTATTCTTTAATTATAAAAGGAGAAATTATAGAAGGATATAGAAGTAGCCAAATCTTTGTCCTAATCACTGACTGTCAGCATCATTGAGTCTTTACATGTATTTTGAGTCTTCCAGTAACAAAGGAAGAGGACTATGATAAAAGAAATTCTGGAGATAACTAAAAAGTAAAGGTCTCAATTTTATTTCCAAGATCCAAGTTAATATATTCCCAGGAAACTATGAATGCCTGTACTTTTATAATTTTCATCCACTAAGGTTAAATTATCATACAAAATGTTTAAATCCTAAGTACAAAACATGCTAGTGAGCCAAGGCACACACAAGAAGACACATCAGGAATAAACTTCAACTGAATCAGGCATGGTGGCACATGCATGTAGTCCCAGAACTTGAGAGGCTGATGTAGGAGGATCATCTTGAATTCGAGGCCAGACTGGACTACATATTGAGACATTGCCCCTCCAATTCTTTTATTTAAATATGGTTAAACATGGAATAGAGAATATACTAGTTTAGAAGACAGAATAAAGCGGGAATCAGAACAGGAAATTGTCATACGTTGTTAGTAACACATACAGGAGTTGGGGCAGGTAGAATGGGCAGGCAAAGGTGGGAAGTAAAGACTGATACTATAAGTCAATAACAGAAACAATTCTCATTCATCAGTTTTTGTAAATGCTCACTCTAAAGACCACTGGCCAATCTATTTTCTTCAACGATGCCAAAATGAGCCATCAGAGTATCTTCAGCACCATGGATAGATCTTTGGAGACCAAAGTCATACACAGTATATTTAACCTCCAAATCTCAGATTAACTCAAAACTCGTTTACTTTTTGGAAATTTTTGACTATCATAAGTACATAATCCATTTTATACAATATTTAATTCACATAAACTAAGAAAACCAATTAATTTCCTTGTTATATTCAAGATGGCACGTTCTAGCCTGCCTTGTGGACCCAAGGGGATACTCACGGTTTTAATAGATCTGGAAAGCTAACTCATATTGTACTTCGGCTAAGCTTTCTTAGACACAGGACCCTATATGCATCCCAAGTATATTATCATCCAGAAGGTTAAATTAACAACAATTTTCATTAATTTAAATTTATAAACTTCTCCGCTGTGGTAGAGATGATCTCCTGGGCATTAGTCCAATATTGCAAGTAAATGTCAAATGGAATTTTAGACCTTCAAAATGGTATTTTAATCCCTTCATCAACTGTGTCTGATTATACTTTCCACTTTTATTTGAAGTACTTTTTTATTTTTCATATTTTAATTGAAAAAATATATCTTCCAGCAAATACACTCAAATCGCATGTGACATACAGTTATACATTTATGTGTTTACCACAGTAGTCCTATTCATCTTGGCATTTCCAGCAACTAAGAGTTTACTTGGCATGTAGTAGGAGATTTTAAATGACTACTCAATTGCTAAAGAATTGAACAAGTAATCATTCTGTATAAACAGTAAGTTTTGATGATAGAGCATAAAAACAAAAATTGGAAATTTAATCAAACTGTAATACAACCACAGTTAACTATCATGTCTGTTAATTCAATATACCACATATACAAATTCTATAATCCTAAAGAATCCCCTAGAGCTAGGCATAGTGGAGCATGTCAGTAATATGAGCACTATGGGAGACAGAAGCAGAAGGATTGCAAGTTTAAGCCCAGCTTGGGCACCTAAGTTAGATCTTGTTTCAATATAAAAATTTAAACTGGCTGGGGATGCAGTTCAATGCAAAGGCTGTGAGTTCAATTTACAGTGCTGCAAAATAAAAATCACTAGGGAGCTATTGCTAGCATGGAGCATTTTACTAACATAAGCTAAACTTACTTCTGTTGCAAAGCTATGTGAACACTTACTGGAGTATCATCACTAATCAAGCTTATTGTTGTGAACTACAAATACTTCCTTAAGTACCTGATATAAAATAGTATGGTCATTCTGCCATAATATTGTATCCATTTACATTTTCTGATTCTCTTATTTATACTTGCTCTGATTCACTTTACTCAAGGCATACATCATTTTATTGAACTATTTTATATGGTGAAATGAACCTGTTTACTTTTCCAACCACTTGCAAACAGAGATTTGCATAGATACAGATTTAATTGTTTTTTACTCTGGTGTATCTCCAATATTAACAGCAGTGTCTATCAAAAAATATTTGCAGAGACTCAGAATTCAACTCAGCAGCAGAATGCTTGCCTAGCATGTACACAGCTCTAGTTTCAAACCCTTGAACCAACAAAGTATACATGTTAAGTAAATAAATAAATAAATAAATAAAGCTACTTTATACAACCTTGACAGACTGAAAGCAAATCTGCTACCTCAAAGAAATAATAAAGTGCAAGAAGATTGAATTGATAAGACACTTGAGTGAGGTCTTGGTTATTTATGGTGATAACTGACACTTGCTTTTACTGAAGATGGGATGTGAGTTCATATTTAAAAGAGTTCAACCAGTGGAATCAGTATTGTAAACTGAAAGCAAAATCAGATACACATGCATGCACATATGCTGAAAGTTGGTTCCCTTCAGCAATAAGCATAGATTCTCTACACCAGCACAGGACCAGGATAATGATACCTGCTTACAAGGTAAGCATGAAATCAGAAAGGTGCATGTGAGAGAACTCTTTGAAATTAACTGATAATGATGTAGTTTTATATAAGAATTTATATTACTCTGGCACTCATAATAACATTTAGAGAAAACTCTAAGAAAGCATGAATTTTGATTAATTTTCAAGAAAATTCAGCATGATTCCAAGAAAAATAAAGCATCCTTAGAAGCTTAATTCAATTAAGACCAAAAAAATCTATCACCTATTTACTGATATACATAGATGATAAATAGAAGTGCACAGACACAAAAATTACTGGGATGTAACTTCTGTTTGGTTAATGAAAACTAACATTCAGAAAGATGAGGCCTACAATATAAACAGTAAAATATCTTACAAAATTGAACTTCACATGACTTGTATTTTTTGTTGTGACTCCCTACAAAAGTTAAAGTAAACCTAGCATTCAATGTTTTAGATCTATGAAGACTTTTATGCACGTAAGAGGGGCTATTAATAGGAGTCCATTCCATAAAATATATAACAAACATATATAATTACCACCTAGAACAATAACATTGAAAACATCAATTCAGAAAATGAAATGTATTATAGACATCATAACCCAAAGAGACAACCTTAAGACATTTGTGTGCATTTGGTCAACAGAAATTCCAACTTCTCAAATTTATTACAACATTGTAGTAGGAAGAATACTGTCAGAAAAATATCTTTTGCCTCTGCTACCAAATATAGTATATATGGTTGTTCATACATGAGAGGTTAATTTCCCTAGGATTAATTGTTATAGACAATAGAGGCCACATAGGGTATGAAATAAGCATGAATTTTAATGCTTTATTTACTATTTAAGAGCTAGAAGATATCAGCAAGATATCTGATCCCCTTTAAGTCTCACTCTTCATAGAAATACTGATGTAAACCCTAATAAATTTTTGAAATGTGACTGCAAGAATACATGCAAAACATTCACTGTAGTATGTATTTACACATTAAGCATTTTGTAAATACAAATGTAAGCAGCATTATACATTTTGCTAATGATATTATTTTGGCCCTGAAGTTTTTATCTTGTAGCTAATAATAAGATCACTGTTGGGTAAGATTTTCAAAAACATAGGATTTAGGTGCATGCATTTTCCTACTAGAAAGCTCTGATGTATGGATCTTATATTAAAATGTGCTCTTCAGTGTCTCTTGCTTCTTAGAGACTCCAAATCTTTTGAAAGAAAAAAGATGGTAAATAAGAGGCTTAATTTATGGCAGTAAGAGAGAAAAAATGAGGACAACAAACATCCAAATTAGTTTGTATTCTTTACTCCTTCCACACTCTTTGCAGACCCAAGTGTGAAAGAGGAAGATATTCTATATTCTGTTTTAAGAAATTTTAACTGTGACTAGGTATGTATTGAATAATGGGGCACCTAAGCTATTCTGCCACCCTGCAGGTGATACATACATGATGATATCTTAGTCTCTAAATTAGATTTTGATTTCATTTGAAGAAAGAACTAATGTTTACATCAACAAAAAGTTGAAATAATTAGCTAGATATGATGGTTTGAGCATTTTTTGGGTGTCCCTCAAGGGTTTATTGTGATTGGGAATTTGTACTTAGCTTGGGGTGATAGTATTGAGAAGTGATGGAATGCTTAAGAGTTCATATCCAGTGGAACACTTAAATCACTGCAATGTGATCTCAGATGAGTATTCTTGTATGATCTCTTACGTTATCCACAGAAATTTGTCACAAAGAGAATGATCTTGGCCTATTTTGCTCTTTGCAGAGAGATGGATCAATATGTAATCACTTCCTTTCTCTTTTATGTGCTGTTGTTATTGAGACTGGTGCCATGAGGTGATACAGCCAATGGGCAGCACTCTCCATAGAGATAGTACTATATCACCTTGATTTTGCACTTCTAAATCTGTGAGAAGTAAGACTTCTTATTCCTCAGTAGACTGTTGTAGATATTCTATCATAGTGAGTGAGGCAAATCTGATCAATACCATAGGGAAGTGCTATGGAGTGGAGTTGGGAAGGTCTGGTGAAAGGTATTCTATTTTGTTCTTTCTGTTATAAAGAATGCACTTGCCTAGAAGAGCTCACACACATGAGGTCCTCTACTCTCATCAGAATGGTAATCTAGAGAGACACATCTTAGCTGACTTAACATGTTCTCACCACTCTATTTCCATAACACATAAGTAAGATTAGATTCTCTGGATTATCTATGCCTGTGAAAAATATACGGATTTATCAAAGAGCATCAAAGACTTAAAACGCTGAATGCCTGGCATCCAAATGCTAAAGATTTTAGTAAAAACAGGAAAACCTAGCTCACATATTTGACTAAGTTTTCCCTGGGAACAAGTACTTCAAATGTATTGGCTTAGGAGTCATGTGCAGAAGAATAAAGTCTCAATCAGAAGTCTTCCAAAGACCTAAGTCCATCAGGAATTTAAAAATAACAAAGGACCAGATCTCAATTACCAAGAGCAAGTGTCAGGTTGAGGGAGAAAAGAATTCATAAGTAGCTGAGGAGTTTATAAGAGCATAAAGAAACTGAGTGTCTTTTGTTAATAAGCTTCACCTAAGTCCTCTTGGTCTCAAGACTGTAAAATTCGATCTTTGCCTCTTCACATAGGGATAGACTAGAATTAATTTGATGAAGGCAGAGTATAATTATAATATCACCCCACTAGGCTGAAAAGTCACAAACACATTCTTTACTGTGAATTTCCTGACCACTAAAACTCTCCACCTTAATACTCCCAACCAAAGTTATAATCTAACGTCATTACCCTAAGTACATACAGCAGCTTGAAGACTGTCACTAAAGCCAAAATTCCCCCATACAGGCGTCAAGGTAGTAGTCAGAAATTACCATTTAAATTTTTAGCTCTCCAATTTTCACAACACAGATGCTACCAGTATAGCTGGCTTGTCTCGTGTTTTTCATAGACAGAATTCTCTATTTACCTTATGCTGAGAGGAAGGCTGGCCAATAACACATATTCTCTATCAAAAGTGGATCTCCCTTAGCGAGTTTATTTATGATCTATTTTCAGAAAGCTCTCTTCAAAAGCTTAACTGCTTCTTTAATTTTTGTTTTTCATATATACTTTCAGTACATAATGCATAATGATTACATTCATCATGAGGAGTTGGTACACATATATGACACATCTTAATTCTTTTTTTATTGCCATTTCCTTTCTTCTATATCTTCTCTCTTCCTTAGCCTCTTTCTCCTTTGCCAAAGACTTATGTCCCTGTCTCCTATTATCTATTTTATTTCACTCCAAATTTGTCTATAATTTTAGTTTCTCTCATGAGAAAAATCATATGATATTTAAACTGTGTGCATGGTTTATTTCTCTTAATATCATGGACTCAAGGTGCATCCATTTCCTACAAGTTCACCCATGCTCCTGGCAGAGAAGTATTCAGTTGTGTGTAAATACCACATTGTCTTCATCCATTCATCTGTTGATGGACATATAAGCATCTTCCAAGATTTCACTATTATGAATTGTGCTGCTATAAGTATGGATATGCATATACCACTACAATATGATGCCTTGAATAGATACTTCTCAGAAGATGAAGTAAAAATGACCAACAAACACATGAAAAAATTTTCAACATCTCTGGCTAGTGTAGTAAAACAAAATAAAACAACACTGAGGTTCCATCTGTTATCAAAACTTCAAAGAATAACAAATGCTGGTGAGACTGCAGGGGTGCTTTTAAAACATAAACTAGCAAAAGTACTATGGAAATTAGCATGGTGAGTCCTCAGACACCTAAAAGTAGAAATTGTATTGTGGCCCCAGCTATTCCCATTCTAGGCATCTTCCTGAAAGACTTCCATTCTTCTTACAGTATTCTACCTCTAACTGGTAGAAGACCTTACCATCCCAATGAGTAGAAGAAACTAATTCAGAATCTTGGATAATTATATTACTTAAGAGTTGAATTCTCTTTGCCTGGGCATTCAGTAACATCCACTATGCATTCCCCATTTTTCCCTCACCTTCTCACTGTTTGCTACTTACTAAATATCAAAAAAATCTTTGGTTGGGCTGGGTATTTAGCTCAGTGGCCTAAGCACCTGCCTGGCAAGCGCAAGGTTGTGAGTTCGATCCCTGGTACCAAAAAAGAAAATCTTTGGTCCACTCACACCCAATCTCTAGCGAATAGCATGCTATGGTCAGTTTTATATATACACACACACACACCTTTTTCCTATTTGTGGATCTTTTTCAAGCTATTAGTTCTGCCTAGAATATTGCTTCCTCACTTATACCACTGCACTGCCTTCTCCTAGTGCAGTGGTGGCAAGCCTAAGGCACACATACCCAGTGGGTTGCTTGTGTCGTTGAAAGCTCTAAAAAGTTCCCTAATATCGCCCTAGTAATATAAATTATTTTCCTTTCCTTCTCATATTAGCTAAATTATTTTAGTACATATCCATATCCAGGTGCTTTGGACATGGTAGGTGCTTATTTGTGCATCTGAATTACACACATATACATACAGTGAGTTCTTAAGTAAACATCTCTAACTGGTGATAGCTTGGGTTTTCTTAAAGTAATGATGGGGATTGAACCAGCCAAACCTCTAAAATTCTCAGCCTTCATATATTTTTATTCAAGGCTCTATAACTTCCATTCTTCTAAAGGACTATGAGTTTTGTCCCTAAAACTACCGGTGCTATCAGTACTGTTTTATGAGAATTTTTTTCATCCTCATTATGTTCATTTTACAAATGTAAATGTTAAAAATGAGGGGAAATCTACATATTCCAAAGTCTTAAAAAAAAGTGAGAAAAGGCATTGGCAAACCAGCAAATCTTAACCTATTGGTGGGGGTGAGGAATGAGGAATTTACATCATTATAATTTTATATAAAAGCGTAAGTCTTGCCTACATAGTTTTATACTTAGTGTAAAGCATAGAAACTTTTTAAATTCCATAATATATGAAGCTATAAGAATGAAAAAGAAATAAAATATGCAACACAGTGAGAACTGGACTTTACCTTAGAAATATTACTACTTATCCATAAGACACTGTCCAAGGCAGAACTAGTCTGTAGGTTTTAAAAGTCTAGAGACATATTTCAGTCTAACTGCTATAGTGAATTTCATTCTCTGGGAAAACCTAAAAGAGGTTTGGTCATTGTTGAAGGGATACAACAAAGCGTAAACAGGCAACCATAAGCCTGTCTTCCTGATGTCTGATAAAAAGCATTTACAAAGCAATTGCTCTTTCAATTTCCCAAGTACTCAAAGTACACATTATCAATTCTTAAGAGATTCAAGATTTAGAATAATTACTTCACAAATGGCTATTCATTTTATAGGAGTTCTATTTAATTATATCCTCTGAATTCTACAGGTGGATGTCATAAGGAACATCTCTGCTTTTGCGTGCCCTCTGTCTTGTTATCAGTATAAGGAAAAAGACGCTTAACCAAAATGGCATTTAAGACTAACTTTCCAGAGAGGAAAACTTTGCAACTGTGAAACACCTCAGAAAACCCTGATGGAATGTGTGTAGGTACAGGGTGGTTGGAGGTGTTACAAAGAAATCATAAACAGAAGATTGGGATTGTGTATTGACACCGGGGTGAAACTAAGAGTAGGTTCAAATACACTGAATGTTCCGTGGTCCCGGTAAGGAAAGAATACTTAGACTGATGGCTAAATGGCTTGACTGCCTCATGTACCTCATGTACAGGGATTCGGTTGTGCCATGAAATAAACTCTTTGGGAGACGCCTACAGTCTTTATTTAAATAGAGGTACTAGATATTGAACCCAAGGCCTGCACACTGAGCTCCATTCCCACCTCCTTTTTATTTTTTATTTTGAGGATCTTCCTGAGTCTAGTCTGGGCTCAAACTTGGATGCTCCTGCCTCAGCTTCTGGACTGCTGGAATTACGGGCTTTCATCACCCTGCCTGGCTGTCTCTTCCATTTTTGAAGGACACTATGTCTATTCCATACAACATGGCTATAAATAAAACACTATGACTATAAAGTCTTATAGAACATAAATATAAGTTTCCCTTCAGAGGGATGTAAGAAAAATTGGGGTAGGACAGCAAAGAGTATGATAGTGAACGAGTCTTTAATGATGCAGTACCACAAATTGTTGCAAATTTGAAAAACACTACCAGTTCCACTTTCTTCAAATTATTTTGATAGCAACTTTCACTGCTTCTGAGATATTAGAACTTGGTAGAAAATGGGCTTTGTTTTCCCTGCACTGAAACTCTTCCTTTTCATAATCTTAGTGTCTAGCAGTAAATGTCAACCATTTAGATGAAATGCTATATGGAGACACGGTACAGAGACATATCATTCAGGAAAATACAGGTATGACACATAGAACTGGTATCAGGATTATAGTTCTTACTCTAAAAGTAAAGCTGAACAATTTCCAGATGCTTCCCTATAAATCATTGCACCAAAGTGTACCTTTATCAGAAGAGTTAAAGCAATCTGAGAAAGATAACTTCCAGCACGTAGGTTTTTGTCTTATTTGTTTGTTTCACTTATCTTTACCAAAGTAATAATGCCATAAACATTCGTCTCTGCAGAGCTTTGAATCCTCTGGTAGGAAAACATAAAGCCTTGGAAACTTAGCCTTGGGGGGGGGAATATATATATATATATATATATATATATATATATATATATAATCTAGCCCATTATGGTAAAAACTTAGTTTGGAAGAAAACAAGGACTTTTAAATTATGAAGCTTTCAATGTAATTTAATTCATAGCTCTTCCACTTACTGATGGTGTGACTTTAAGCAGAATATATAATTTCTATGCTAGTCTGTGACTTCATCTGAAAAGAATAAGAAGACTGTGTATCTCACAGGGCTACTCAGCAGACTAAATAGGCTCACACCCATACAAAATAAACAAAATGACTATCACACTGTAGGTCCTCAGAATATTTAATTGAATTCATTCGTGGTTGGCATTGTGAACATAGCTGTTGGATTAAGCTAGACCAAGCTGATGTAACACTGAAATGTAGCCCATGCTTGGGAGGAAGCCAGTGAATGTTTTTTGCTGATTAATTGTGTTGCACAGAATATGATGAAATGAGAGGAAAGTAACCATAGGAGAGGGTACTGAAGTCGTGTGTGGAGATCATCTATTGCCATGAAAAGCCCACAACACGGGGACTGTCTGGACTGCAGCAAAGCATGTCTGACAAGGCTGAAGCATATGTTATAGGACCCTGGGACAGGATGAGTGCCACAAAAACCAGAAAAAACAAATTTGGCTAATGACAGCTGCCAAAGATATATGACAACTAGGAGATAACAACGGAATATGTAATCAGAGGACACTTGACCTTGGTGAAGTGTGTGATTCCAACAGGTATAATCAAGTGCTGGAGCATGGACTTCAGAGTATATGGTCACAAATATGACAGTGATTTCAGAGGCCTCAAAAAGAACCTACAGTCAAGCAAATACCTCTCTTGCCTAGGGCCTGAATATTGAAATTGCTGTCTCAGATTATATCTCTACTGTAAAGCCTTTAGGATAGTAATGTGTCCTCTGTTAAGAAAGGGTTTAATAAACCAGGTATGGTGGCTCATGTCTGTAATCCAGCACTTGGGAGGCTGAGGCAGGAGGATCCCTGCAAGTTCAAGGGCAGCCTGAGCTACAAAATGAGTTCAAGACCAGCCTGAACTGAATAGCCTGAAACTTTGTCTCAAAAAGACAAAAACAAAAAAGAAAGGAAAGAAAGAAAGAAAGAAAGAAAGAGAAAGAAAGAGAAAGAAAGAAAGAGAAAGAAAGAAAGAAAGAAAGAAAGAAAGAAAGAAAGAAAGAAAGAAAAAGAAAAGGTTTAATCATATATATATATATATATATATATATATATATATATATATGATATGTACTTTTTTTTACATGTAAGACTTATACATGAGGAAGGCTATGGGGAAAAATAAAGACTTTGTGTAATAAGGAGACAAGTAAAGGAAGAAGCCAGGGTAGTAACAAAGCAAAAATAATGCATATAAACTGAAGGAGTTGTAGGGTGTGAAGACAAAATGTTTAGTTTATTTGGAAGTTTTTTTTTTTTAGAAAGACAAATCATTGCTGAAATTTCAGGTAGTGAATCAGTGCTCAAACGTAGACTAACAGGAGCTGCAAATTAACTGTCATGTGCATATTTTGTAATATTGAATTTATGAAATTAACATAATCACCAATATACGTAGAGAAGTTACTCTACACTTAGTCTTGTACAAAATGTCTTACATGCTCCTTCCATTTAATCTTCACTGGAGTCTGATGAGGTAGACACATTATTATTCCTATCTTACATTTGAGAAAGTTCAAATTTGGGGGCATTGGCTAACTTGTCAAATAGCAAAGTCAGGACCAGAATTCATCTCCACCAGACTTCAGAATCTCAGTTTTAATCGCCATAACTGGACAGAAACTCAAACAAAAGGAAGTGCATGTAGAAACACGAACATGGGTTCATTCTTATGCAGTGTCACAGACAATAGAAAGAGATGGCAGGTCCTTAAAGAAATGATAATTTATCTTCTAGCAGAGTGGAAATAATAACAAAATTCTATTGGCTACCTTCATTACAACCAGACTCTTCACACTCAAAACTCATCTAAAATTATGGATGTATAGAACCATACCATTATAACAATAAACTGATTTATAATCATTCTTAATTGTAAAATTGTTGCATGTTAAAAAAAATAACACACAACAGAAACAAGGGTAACTGTCTCCAGTGGGAAGAAACTGACTCATGCAACAATCCCAGGCTTACACGGTCACAGTATTGGCAAATTAACCATGATGGATGTATAAATAAAGAGCTATAAATCCGGGTGTAAGCACTCTTGAATGTCAACTAGAAAGAAGTGAAATGATCAAGCCTCCTGCTTTCACCAGATACCATCTTACACGTTCACTAAAATATCCATCATGTGCTCTGAGGCAATAAAGTAATTTAAATAAAGTTCCCATGCTGCCTGCTTTTTTCCATTGCACTCAAATGGAAAAATAATTTAACTTGAAGGTTCTAAAGATTAACCTATTCATTTATATTTTTCTACAGAACAAAGAAAGGCAATATAGTATATTACTGTCTTTATTTTTAAATGCAATCTAAAACTTTCTTTTTTTCTGACACCTAAAAGTCATAACACTTGGTATCCTGAAAGATGATTTTGCTATGAATATCTATGCACCAAAGTGATGGAGACTTAAAGTAACTTTCTACCTTCAACCTTCTTGCTGAGACTTGTAATGTTTTGTTGCAAATCATTTTGAATTCTGATTCCATCAAAAGGTGACATTTATTCCCCACTTTCACTGTCTCCTCCCATTTGATGGACAGTCCTGGCAGCTCAGACATGATCCAGATTGTTGACTCAGCGGACTGAGTGTCCAGGAGATGACTGGCTATCCAAGATGCTAACCTGCATACAGCAAGTACGCATTTGGCTTTGTTCTTTCCTGCTATAAATTATACAACCTAAAGCAGGGCCTATGGACTAAAGCACAGAATTCTGAAGAATAATGTATACCAAGGTGGTTAGTCATGAGACGGAAGCTACATTCTCTAACTAGCCTTTGTGAATGGTACACTAAAGCCCTGGCCTCATGACCCTCCCTCACTTGGAAATGCCCCACACCTGGCTCTCCAGCCAACTCTCAATTCAGTGACATCAGCTTGGTAGCCTGACTATGACCAGGATAGTAGTACCTACAGCACAGAAATCTGTAAACACTATGGTCAGTCACCATACTTCTAAAACAAATGAAACATTTACCAGTGTACCACTAAATGCAGGCTCTATTTGGGGCCCCATCCATTTATCCCTTGTGTTCATCTCAATAGGTAATGAAATCTGCTGGGAGATATTAGCCATGTAACTATCCTAATACCAACAATATCCAAGGAGTCCTATTCTCTCTTCATTGAGAGGAAAACAAAGTTTTTAAAAGAGCACCTGTCTAGTCCTTTGTGTTTCAGCTCAAAAAAAAAAAATGAACACAAAACCTTGAAGAACTGTCAGATTGTAAGGTAGAATAAAATCTACAATCACATTAAAACACTTCTGGTAGTTGTTCATAAAACCCTTTTCCATGAAATGAGTAAAATAAAATGAATGTTAGTTTTATTAGCTTTCTTCTTTCCTATAATATTTTATGTGATTTTCTAATTTTAATGCATAGTTTCCTTTTCCATATGTGGGTTTGTTCACTCTTGAAAAGCCTGAAGTTGTATTTTAAATAGCTCCAATCCAGCAGTGATCGTATTTCAGTCATATGATCAAAATTATAGGGTGCTGTTTCATCTACAGTCCCGATGGCCTCCCTGCTCATCCTCCTAGTAGGCTACCACCAGATATGTGTGTCCCATTCCTTATTTTTAAAAAAAGTAGCAGATGCATGGAAAGTACAGATGCATGGAAACAGCCACTTGCCTTAAGAATAACATTCTAGAGCAACTAAAGCTTGCTTGAAATATATATACATTTCTAAACTGCATCAGTTTTTAAGATTTTCTTTAAAATACATTAAATGTTAATCTGTAGTCACATGTACTGTAGTTAGTTTTACCCCCGTGCTAACACGGAATCACTACAGATGCCATCATATGCAGTATCTTAGAGAGAATACTGAACTGGTAAAGATCCCAGATATAGTCATAGCTTTGTTACCAAGAGACCACATAACCTTGGGTACATTCTGTAAATGTGCTAAGCTCATTTGCACATCTGTAATGGTAGTCTATGAGCTTCCTGGGCCCTTGTTGCTTCTGCATAACAAGATATTCTCTTTCTTGCTCTCTAGCTCTCTCCCCCTTCTTCTCTTCCTCCTCTCTCTCTCTTTCTCTGTCTCTCTCTCTCTCCTTAGTGCTAGCTTATGACTTTCAACTCAGCTACAGGCATGTTAACATAATCTCCTGGTGCAGATGCATTGTGCATTGTTTGAGTTAATTAAAGGGAAGCGATTACATTTTGCATTTGAAACCTTGTAAACCTCCACAGTCTGCCTCCTCTCTCCACATGTGGCTCATAGATGGGCATGGTGCTATGGCACAGGGCGTTCTTGCTTCTGTTCTCTGGGAAATATTTGCCATTAGCACTATCCCTCCACCCCACCCGCACTCCGCCTGCCTGCACTATTAGACTGAGATGAATTATACTTTGACCCTTGCTGTCCCAAGTCTCCACCCAGTTTCACACAGAGAATGGGATCTTTGTTCAGTTTCCTTACTCTTAAGTCCTGACATACTGACTCTAGGTAAGTGTCACCCCACTGCTGCTCTCTCCTACTCCCATCCCCAATATTACTCCTTCCCTGGAGGAACCATAGAGATAAACAGCTTGAGAAAGTCATTCCAATAATAGGTTGCATTAATTAAAATGATGTTGATTTTTTTTATATAGGAGGGAACACTTTGAAACAAACTGAAATATAGATCTTAGCATTAAAATATCAATCTATGTCATTATTATTCCTAATCTCAGCCTGCTACGGTCATCCCAGAGTTCTGAGAATCAGTCTCTGGGCTGGAGGTTATTGGGTGATACCTGATCCAATCATCTATCTAATTCATACATTTCCCACAGAACATCTCTGCCAACAGGCCTCTCAGCATGTAGTCCTGAAGTAGCTGGAGGCCCACCAATAAGTGAGACAAGGTCTTGGGACAACCCAGAATTTTCCTAGCACTAACTTGCTACTTGACAGGACATTTGCGTATCTGTAAGTCTAAAGCTATATTCCATTCTTATGTCAGTTTTACAGAGAGAGGGAAATGGTCAGACTGATGGAAGTAACTTGTCAGAGAGCTCACCTATGTGTCACACCTTGCATTTGAATCCAAAACCCTGAAGTCCAAGTATACTGTCTCTAGTTCATAGTGGGTAAGTAAAAATTAACATGCGATTCTGTTTATATTAAACTACTTTAAATATTTATACAAACCTTTTTATCCATTTACCAAGTTTCTCTATACACCATCATTAATACTAACCTTGCACTTTTCTTTGGCACTGACTTACAAAACAAAACTGTTCTTGGGCCCTTGGTCTTTATAAGTCAAATATTCACATTATGATTTACATTTAGAATGTTCCCTGAAGGTCTCGTGGGTTCAGAAGTAGGGATTGTAACAGGTGATTAGATCACGAGGAGCCCTCACTGACTGGTAGAATGATACACTAGTGAAATCGGCAGTGGAGTGCACTGTTGGAACAAGGGGTTTGGCCAGATATGGGGGTATAACTGGAGGTATGACTGAAAGTGTGTCTCTCACTTCCTGGCACCTCCCTGCTCTCTCTGCTTCCCAGCCACCGTGAAATGAGCAGGTCTCCTATATTCCAGCCCTTCCGTCATGCTATTTCTGTATCTAAGCATGCCAAACATGGACTAAAAGTTTTAAAAACCATGAATTCAAACAAATGTCCCCTTCTTAGAGTTGTAGGTGTTAGATGTTTTGTCTCAGCCATGAAGAAAGTGAGTAAGACAGATTTTGGTGCCAGAGAAATAGGATTATCACCATGACCTGTATTTAACAATATGGGTTACCTTGAGAACTGGCTTGTGGAAGGAGTTTAGAAAGGTAAGGAGAGGGTGGGGGATTTATTTCAGTGGCACAAGTGCCTGCCCTGTAAGTGCTTGGTCGTGAGTTTGAACCCTGATACAGGAAGAAGGAAAGAAGAAAGAAAGAAAGAAAGAAAGAAAGAAAGAAAGAAAGAAAGAAAGAAAGAAAGAAAGAAAGAAAGAAAGAAAGAAAAAGAAAAGTTAGGAGATGTGAGCTAGAAAAACCCTAGAAGGCTGTAAACCAACTTGGATGCAAGAGTCTATTTAGAGCCACCAAGAAAACTAGAATGCCAATTAAAAATGCAGATTATAAAGTCCAGGCTCCTTGGGTTTCAGTGAGGAATAAAGTCTCCATGGCACTGGGTCTCAAGTTATGTTCACTATGTTCAGGTAGGAAATTTGTCCACATTTTTCTTATGTCTCAAACTTTTCAGAACCTTGAGAGCAGGGAACTAATTAGTCTGGTAGGAGAAATTTCAATGCTGCTCAAAGTTTAGCCTGTGGCATGGATACTGTTGGGAGGTATTTAGCCAACTGTATATCGAGAATCAAGAGCAAATAGCATAGCTGAGTGATTTTTAAAAGTACTTGAGTTTCTCCAGAAAGGAAGCACCTGTAAAGTAGGGCCTATGTTGTTTTGTCCAAGGAGATACTGATTGCTGAAAAGTTTGTCATAAAAAAGATGCATTGAGGGAGTCAGAAAAAATCAGCAAGATCCAGTTCATTGAAGGGTGAAAGTGCAAAAGTGAAAGACTTTGTTTTGAGAAGACCACCCCAAGATACCCAGCTCAAGAAGAGAACTAGATCCCTGGGATTCACAGTTCTTTGTGGTCAGTCAACCTGATACTCATAGGCCTCTGTAGCCATGATACAAGAGGATTCATCTATGCTCTTAATGTTACATACCTGGTGCTAGTTGTCCAGGCTTTCGCACAATGAAAAAGTTGTAGAATCAGCAAGAATTCAATTCAGATTTCAGAGGAAAGTCTGAAAGGCAAAGCATTATGCCCCGAGAGACAGTACACAAAGCTGTAAGAGTGAGGCCTAAAGTGTAGTGGAGGCTCCAGAAGTTGGTGAAGTCAAGAATATCCACTGAAGAATAATACAGGCAGTAAGTAAATCCACCTCCAATAAATAAGCCACGAGGGTTGCAACCAACAATGCTATGGGAACAAGACCACCCATGCTGTTTGAAGTTCACATCTTTGCCTTGAGTGGTCATAGAAATATAGGATTTAATGTTTTCCTCTTTGGGTTTTGTCCTAATTTGATCCCATTGCATTTCCTCTCCCTATTTCTCACTTTTGAAATGGGATAGAGTGGCATACAACAGCTGCCAGTATTTAGCTTTCTTTCTTATTTTCATGAGGCTCACAGCTAAAAGCTTGCCTTGAATCTCAGAGGAGGCTTTGGACTTGGACTTTTCAGTAATGCTGGAACTGTTAAGATTTTGATAACTCTTAGAGATGGACCAAATTTATTTTGCATAAAGAGATAGACACAAGACTTTGGTAGTCAAAGGTGAAATGTTATAGCTTAGATCTAGAATGTTCCACAAAGGCTTCACACGTACAGATGTGGGGCTTTTAAAAGGTGACTGGGTCATGGGGTGCTGTACTCATCAAAGTTGTCTACTGATAAGCTCAACAGCCAAGTGTGTTGCTGGAAGGTAGGGTCTGACCAGAAAAGGTGGGTTATTGGGGTAATGACCTGGAAGGATGTGTATTCTTTCTTGGCTTCCCCCTTCTGTTTCTGCTTCCTGACCACCATGATATTAACAGCTCTCCTCTGTGCACGTCCATCCACCATGCTGACTTAACTGTGCTAAACGTGGACTGAAACTTCTAAGAAGCCATCAGTTCAGATAAACCTACCCACCCGTAAGTTATGGGTATCTCAGGTATTTTGTCCCAACAATGAAGTGACTAAGATGTTCACTTCCATTTTCATTATCTACTGTAATCTTACCTATCCTTCAAGGTCTGACTTAATTCACCGTCAGTCTTTTTTTCACCATCAGTTACTTTTTTCTCATTGCTGGGACAAAATATCCAATACACAAAATGAAGGAAGGCAAGGTTTATTTCTTACAGTTCTTGGAGATTTCAGTCCCTACTCAGTTGGCTCCAAGGCAGTGTGGCATGGTGGGCGGCCATTCATGGCTGGTTGCAAATACCAAGGTGCAAAACAGCAAGAGAGAGAGACACACCTTCTTCCTGCCACACATCATATCCTGGCTCCACTCCTGGGTGGGTGAAACTCTCACACCACCAATCCAAAAACTAGACAATGAACCAATCACACATGCTAGGTTTGATCCAGTCCATAATTCATGAGGCTTGGGGGCCACTGACATAAACTATGACACCATCCCCATCCACCACCCCCTAACTATTCAGTCCAGCAAGGAGGGTTTCTTTCTTATTGGATCTGTTTGCCTACAGAAACTAATAGCCTACTCACTCTTGCTAACTAAATATTCTTGAGATGTGACTCATAAAGTAACAGATAGCTCGGATTTGTATTAGTGTCTCACCGGGTTCATAGAAGAAGTTTAATAACTTATGTTGGTCTTTTTCACATGACTCTTAATACCTTAAACACTATTATCTTTTATTTCCTTTGAAATACATTGACACACTTGGAGTGACAGATACATCAATAACCTCATTTGCGAGTTGGAATGAGCACATTATTCTGAAACTCATTCAACTAAAGTTGACAGAAATTCTAAGAGGCTTAGTGGGTGTATTTCCGCATGCTAACCACCAGAGGGCTTTCTTTCCTTTCTTTTCCAGGATATCCAGCACCTAAAATGGAGCCTTTGGAAATCTGGCAAAATCTACTTACAAAAAGCATCTTTGGTGTCACTCTTCCAACCACAGTGCCATACCATAACACAGAGCACCCAAAGTTATTCTAGTTTTTAGACAAGAGAGGAAAAATTTTTAGTATCCTGTGATGGTAAATCTGTTTGCTAAACAAATAGGATTACAGGGGCAAGAAGGAAGGGAGAATAGGGGCAGGATGTAGCAATAAGTACCAAAGCTCATATTTTCTCTTTCCACCTTCAGCATAATATCTTCATGCTGCAGTTTAATAATCATTGAGGAACCCTGTAGGAGCTTTTCTTCCTTAGACTGTAGGCAGATCTGTTCTCAGCCAGAGAGGCTGTGAGTAGAATTCTATTAATGTTGCTTATTCACTACAATGTCCCAAATATCTTGAGAACAAGCTTTCCCTCTAATGTGAAAAGACAGCCCTGTAGTTCTTCCTGAAATCCTCTGACAGCTTTACAAGTAGGGTGGGGAGTGACCTTTCTTTCTTTGAGAAAGTGTATATAGATGTACCTTATTCATAGAAATCTGACAGTGCTGACACCTGGTTCTCCACAACTATAACTTCCCTTTAACGATATTCCATTGGCATTTATAGAGTGATTATTTTTGATAGTGAATAACAAAAGAGAAGGGTAATCAGAACTGTAAAGCATAAGCTTTTATCCAAATTTCCTCATTAAAAAGTGAATCTTATTTTTAGGATGCATGAGCAGTAGCCAAATGCAGAACACTGTGCCTTTCTGTAGGAAGCTCATCCTTGCTTCTCCACACACATCACCATATTTTTCTCTTCTCCAAGAGCTGTGGATGCTTATGCCACGAGAGTCACACAATGGTTCTTTGAGAAATGTCGAAGTGATTTTTGAGTAGTGCACTGGCCTGCTCTCTTAAATGCTGGGGAAAGGCCATCAAGTTCTGTGCAAGATTCAATTCGAGTCAAATTTGACATGTTGAAAGTTAATGTCTTTATTATGCTTCATGGTTTATAATCCAGTCATAAGCCATGGCAGGTCGGGTACATTTTTTTCAGGCAGTTAAGAATTAAGAGGACTAATATCTATCACCTTTACCAGATGGTCATTAACTGGAAATGTGTTGTTAGAACAAGATACACTCAAAGGGGAAAGGCCTTCATACAGAGGTTCACTAGCCATAAGCTTCTTTGTACCTACCTTTTAGGCAGAAGAAAGAGCTGCAGAGAGAGAGATGGGCTGAAAGAAAAGGATTATCTTACCTATTTTCCAGCTGACGCACCTGTACATGGTGTAGCTTCAATTTACAACAGCAGAAATAAAATCACCTTACCAACAACATGTAAGTTTACATTCCACATGCAATAGTCATCTCAGCATGCTTGATCCGAAATGGTGAATAGAAACTAGGCACAATATTTCATGAGGCAAACTTGAATAAATAGGGATTGAGCGATCACAGAAAATTATAAGGAAATTATAAGTGAGGGAGGCTATTGAAGGGAATCTTTGAGCATTAACTACATTTATTTTATCTACTTTTACTGACCATAAAGTGGTTTCATTTTCATTGTAACATATTCAAGGGACACTGGTTAGTATCTAAAATCACCTTGGAGTTGCTAGAAAATGCAACATTTGCGCGAAGGATACACCAAAGAACCCAGGCTAGGAGATGGATAAGATAAATGAATTTATGGAAGGATTTCATCTGTAACCACCTGTTTATGAGCAAAACCCAATCATAAAAACATCTGTAAGCAGAAAACACAGAAACATTATATTGTCCTTTTGATATACATTATGGTATTTAAATTCCATAGCAACAGCGAAGATTGTAAGGAAGTAACTGTAATTGCCATAATTAACCATATGCACTTCTCCACTATATTGTATAGTTTTGAAACTGGCAGATTTGCTCAGGTATGAAAGAAACAGAGCTTTGAAAATCCCAGGAGATGGAAAAAACGACCCTTATCTGATTCTTCTCATTCTAAATTACTGTGGGTAAAGGTACAATAATTCCCCGGCTATTTCAAATTCGGAAAACATTCTTAGAGAGGATACAATTGGCATCTAAATTCATATTAGCTTTGTTTTTTTCTCTTTTTTTGCCACTTTGGATGTGATCTGGAAGGGGATGCTGTAAAAGAATGGAAATGCTGAGGAGATTGGATGTTTATGAGTACCAAAGCAGATGTTCTTGAAGTCATTTCTTAGAAGATGTGGGATGGCTGCTGTATGAAAGAAAGCAGACATATCTTACAGAAGTAAATTTACCTGGAAATTCTGAAAGTCTCTAAAGCACTGAGAGGTTAAAAACCAATGTCTCAGTTACTTTCACACACACTCATGCACGCATTAACACATGCGCACATATACACCCACCAATATGTTCATACTTTCCTGGAACAACTAAGCTTAACATATGTATTATTTATCTTTTAACCACTTAATGTAATTCAGAGGACATAGGAAAATAATAAAAAATTCTTTAGATTAGAGAAGAAGGGGAACAGGCAAAGTAGTTGTGGAATCCAACTGTAAGGTGTGAGATCTTAACTGCCGAGCTAATACTCACGAGTCTAAAAGTCCGTGGAATGTTAGAGTTGGAAGACTTCTGGACAGCACTATGGGCCAGTTCTCTGCCTCCTGCCTAGTCTAATTACAACCTACACATCAACTTGACGATTGCTCATTGAGTAGAAAATAATGCATATTCAAAGTCAATGTTATTTTCATAGACAAGAAGAGAAAATAGAAACCAAGGGAGAGAAAGTATAAGTATATAAATGGGGGGAAAAGACAATTAAAGAAGATACTGAAAGCTTATGACTCTATAAGAATTGAAATGACTAAAATTAAGACTTGGCAGAGCTCTACAGTGAAAGCTTACATTTTGAAAGTTGACTTGACTTTCTGTTACCTGTATCTGTGAATATTGACATTTCTTCAGTTGTCTCCTACTTTAGAAACAGTTATTTCAAATCGCAAGAAAGATTGATGAAACTAACATTATATATTAGCAGAAACCTTTGATGTCTTATTTGTAATAATATTTTTGGTGAGCTATTTAACTTCCAGATATAGAAAGCATAATACAATTAATAAAGAGCTTGGAATATAAGCCCCTCACTAAATAAAGAAGTCTATGAAGTATGGATAGTAAGTTCTAGTCTAGCTTTCTTATTTTCATTCAGCCAAAGAAGATAGTTGCAACAGATTTCTTTTCACTACTCTGACATCATTCACATCACTGGTTTATTTCTCAAACTGTCATTTGCTATTACTTAAATAATTTTACAGCAGAGAGTAATATGTTGCAAAATATGCTAGAGCATAGGAAGCAACAGAAAGCAGATAGAAAGAAATTATTATTAAATGGGGCATGGCCAGCATATAATGGTTATCTGAATATAAAACCACTTTGTAGCTGCCTATGTGTAATGATGAACTAAATATAAAACCATTTCATGGTTGCTCAAGAATATTTTTCAACCAGATTATCAAAAGCTAATAAGTTACTGACCGAATGCAGGCTAACCTTACCTGTTTCCTTAAAGTAAAGCAGTTTAAAGTGTGTTCTAGCCTCTGAGTGCCCAGGACTATGGCTGAGAACTAGATTAGGTAAATATACGCATTTACCTCTTTTGTATCTCATTGAAACTCTGCAAATTGGCTATTGTAATTCTCATTTTACAGATAAGAAACAAGAATTTCAGAAAGATGCGATAACTTGTCCAATCATGAAAAAAAGAATAAGGCCTTGATTCAGGTATCATAGTTGAATGGCAGTTGCAAACAAAAAAAAAGGCCCATGTGCTCATTGTTGGAACCTATGAATGTGTTCTCGTATGGAAAATAAGTGAGTATTATCTTATGTAACAAAAGATGTGCTTAAGTTAAGCATCTTTCAGGTTGAAGCTTATCTTCAATTAGCCAGGTGGGCCTTAAATGCAATCCTAAGTGTTCTTGTGAGGTGGACTCAGGGCACACAAGAAAGAGGGCCATTTGAAGAGGGACGCAGACACAAGTATTCAGCCACATACAGCCATCCATCAGGAACTGGAAGAGACGGTTGTGCTCCCTCCACAGAGAGCTCTATAAAATGAACACTCTGTATTAGCAGAAACTCTTGCTCCTTACAACCTCCAAAATAGGGCAAGAAAAATTACTTGTTTGTAAGTTACCAAGTGGGTGGCAACTTGCCTGGTAGACTCAAAACTAAAGAAAACCTACATGAGCACAAAGTCCTAATTTCACATGTCTGCCTTTTTTCTTTACTGAAGTGACTATGATTGCCCAGAAGGATGTAGAAAATAAAGAAATATTCCTTTGCTTGATACTCTCTTTAGGCAACTTTGATACCAAAGAAGCCAATTATGACATTGATCCTTTTCCACGCTTAGTATTATATGTGTAAGAGTGAGGGCTGATTTGGACTGAAAGAGTCTTTCTAGTTTTTAGTCTCTACAATTATTTCTGTTCCTTAATAAATGTGTTGAATGATTGAAAGAGTCAGTGAATGAAAATGTTGCTATGCATGGAACCAAAATAATCAAGCCTCATTGTACCTCAGAGGCAAATATTAAAGCCAAAAAGAATTAATTTCATACCAAAATATCACTCTCCAGGACAATAATATGGTCTGATTATAAATGATCAGATTAAAGAGAATAAATAATTAAATCTGTGTTAATAATATAACCAAACTTTCTGTAGTGAAATCTACAATAGACACAAGAAATCTGAGATACAATTCAATGCAAGAAAAATGAAACCCTGAAAAGTAAAATTTAAAGGAAAACTTTGATTTCTAATATGGAAGATAGAGTACTGTGGTTTCTATGTATGAGAGAGTATTCTAAGTACTTTTCAGCATACAGTTATTTAATCCTCACCTCAACCATGAGCAGTGGGGCTGCCATGTGACAGGTGAGAAAACACATCACAAAGCTCATTAAATCACATAGAAGTGATGTAGTAACTAGGGCAGAGTGGTTAGTACTGCTCTGCACAAACAGTGGTGACAGAGGTAGGCCAGGCAGCAGAGTTGAGAAAGAACTAAAACTATGAACATGAAACCTACTAGATCCTTCATTTATTTTTTTTCCATTTTTAAAGATACGTTTGGACAATTAATACAAGTTAGATATTTTGTTAGGCATTGAAGATAGCGAAGGAAACAATGAATGAATAAAACAACGGAACACAAAGGGAGAGATAATTCATATATGGGAGAAAAAAAGCAGATTTTTAATAAAAAGCATTTGGGGTAACATGAATGAATTTGAAACAAAGTATCTCTGTTTTATTAAGGAATTCTTCATATGCAAATTTTTCTAAAAGTATTTCAGTGGGTACAGAAGCTCTTGAAATCCAAGGTGGTCCCAGAAGGATAGAAAAGATCGTGTATGTCAATTCTGAAGGAGCCCCAGGGACCCAAAAGAAGGAAAAGACTATGCACTAACAATGAGAAGAACCTAGGCAGAAAAACAGCTAGAACACAGCTTACAAAAATAATCCGTTTGATTATAAATATCAACAGAGCCAGATATCATTTCTAACAAAGCAGAAATTCTCAATGATTTTAAGTGCCTAGATCAGAAATCACTCTACTCTGTACTTTTCAACTTTATGACACAAGGATCTGTGGGCTTCTCTTCCATGATAGGAACAGGAGTAAATGCTCAGACCATTAAATGTAGAGGAAGTGGGTTTAAATAACAACTTGGCTAAATACCTGCTGTGTGACCTTAAGCAGGCAACTTAAAAACTTCCAGTTTTAATTTCACCCTCCTCATAGGTTCGCAAAGAAGAAATGTGTATAAAATGCTGAATGACACATTTGGCACTTTGTAAACACTGTAGTTTCTGTGAGTGTTCCCCAGAGGTTCGTGTATTAAAGACTAGATCCTCAGGTTTGTGATCTTGGAAGGTGGTGGAACTTTCGAGAGGTGGGGGACCCTGGGTCACTGGGTGTGCAGGGGACTGTGGACCCAGGGCTCTGAGTCTCTTCCTGCATCCTGGTTCATGATGTAAGTGCAAAGCCTGACAGATACTCCTGCCATAATGTGGCAAGCCATAAGATAAACTTTTTGTCTTTACAAATTCAGTGTCCCTGACCTTTTGTTATAGTAATGTGGAGCTGATTAATGCAGCAAATTTTCTGTTATTGGCAAATAGTAGTATCATTATCATTGAATTACTACTTTGACCAATTATCACAGCTAGAATAACTTTTAAATTTTACTGTTTCATCAGTATTCCAGTCCTCTTCCTTCAGAATGAATGGTAGGATTGTATATCCTTGTTCTTTTTCAGTGAGCACTGAAATGACTTTTCTGGACTAATAAAATGTAGTTGCGAAAAGTGCCACTTTTGAACAGAAATCCAGACAAGAGTCGCTTAATTTCCGTCTTCCTTCCAGACTGACTAGCAGCATTCTTGATAGTGATATTTTCCTAGCCTATTCCTTAAATGGTAATGACACAAAGGAGAAACCCTGATCAATTTATGATGAGTGTAAAATATGTAATGAGAAATAAACTCCATTGTGTTACCCTACTGCGATAAAAGGTTTATTATTTCAGCCCAATCTAACTTATCCTGACAAATACGATAGTTTTCCAGATTTGTTTTGATCTTTAATTTACAAATAATAAAACTCCCTCAGTTCATGTATATACTGATTGGATCTCTCATTCTAGTTCTTGTTACCTTTATGGTCTTTTCAACTGATCATGAATCAAGGGAGTCTTGTGGATTGAAATTCCATGGGACAAAAATTGAATTTGTAATTCTGTTTACATAACAGAGCTTTAAACAACACTAAACAGGATTTGGTATTTAATAACTTCCTCTTTGACAAGATAATGACCAAGATGATTATTAAGCCATCTTCATAATAATCCATTAATGTCCATTCCCACTTACTTTCCTTTAGCCAAATAGCTTTCTTAGAAAAAAGACAATTACTCTGAAAATGACTGTCTCTGAAGAAGGAATATAGGTTGGGATTTTTTTCTCTCTCATTGTTTCAAATCTGTTCTAAGACAAGAAAAGTTTGTAAAGCTGATATTCCTGGGTCTTGCATTAATGCCCCCGGATAAGTAAAAAAAAAAACCTCACTGTATTCCTGTTCCACAAAGGAAGCATGAAAACAATTAATCCTTACACAAGTTTCCCTTATTGGAGCACTGATGTGTAAAAACACTTGGAGACTATTTTCACAACTCAGAAAGAAGGAGTAGGTTATGAGTGTCTTTGCAGGAAGATGTAACAGTCTTTCTTTATTTTTGCCGGACCCACCAGCATCTTAAGACATAAGACTTACTTGCTTCAGCCAGGGCAATTAGTGACCAGAGTGACAAGGTCTGGCCTAGGATCAGAGGAAGAAAGGTGGACAAGGAGGACAGAGGACATGAGAGTCAGGGAATGTGCCCATCACTTCCATGCACCTTCCCATAGTCACTCAAAGGTGGTCTGCAGAGCCAGTCCTGGGTGGAACACAGACCATCCAGATCCATGGCCTTCACGCCAGATGGGGTAATGATTATTGAGAAAGATTCAGCCCAATGGCATGGACAATAAGAAGCGCAGAAGGGTAAAGAATGAAGCACTTGGATAGATCAAGGTGATAGCACACAGACTCAGTTGCCTTTAAAATAAAAAATAAAATTCTTACCAAAGATTGTTTTTGGTCAGCATTATCTCATCCTTCCTACTTCTCTAAGGCTCAACTCTTTCCCTGATACTCTCAGTTCCATTCTTTTCAAGTTCCTTAGAGTACTTTGATGCATCTCTGTCAATTCAGGTCCCTCCCACCCATCATTCTAAGTGTGACACCAATGTCATGCTCAATAAACCTTCCCAGACACTCCACAGTCCTAAGAATAGAGCAGGTCTTCCAGTGGTATACCCGCATATACTGAAACTTTCCTTCACAGCACGGAGGAAGTTAAGAATCTAACTTTTCCCTTGTTTATTTGTTTAGCATCTGTTTCTAGTACAAAGTTTGGAATCTTTAGCTCCTATTACTATCCCTGACCCAAGTACTAGGCTGAGCAGATAACTGTAAAACAAGCAAAGCTAGTACAGAGAATGGAGTAAAATATACCTAAGAACTTTGCTTCTTTTTTACAAAACCACCTCTTTTTCCTTCTAGCACTGGCTTCCAGAGGCCTTTCTCTGTGGAGATCTAGGCACTTGGCCTGGGAAACTCTTGACTAGAAGAATTCCAGGGCAAGAGAACATTAGATGGAGCACACGTGTAACAGGTGTCAGCCCAGAATTAAAATGTAGTTGGTGTGAGGAAGTGATGTTCAACCCTCCAAGACAGGCAAGATTTTCCTTTAGTCTCTTCAACCAAAGATTTTATAATTTGAGAGAATGTACTACTAGCACAGATTGTCAAGTTCTCTTGGAGACATTTATGAAAGTTTGACACGCTAAAAGTTCCCCTTCAGCAGGCACATCTCCACTTCCAGATGTTTTTCACAATCAGTCAGAACAACTGAGTTAGGGAACGGTGCACAGAAACACAGCTTTTCCACCGTGAGAGTTAGCCTCAATGTCCTGATAACTTTCTAGAAAAAGAATAGAAGTACACAGGCCCAATTCAATTTCTAGAGGTATCAAGTTCTGTGTTTTTTAGGTCCTTAACTACAAGAAAGATTGATGCAGGCACTACAATAAATAAGTGAAAAGAAGGGTTGCTTGTCACGTGGGATACCCTCACCCCAGAGAGCTAGGTCTTGCTGAAATGAGTTGTAACTGCACAGGAAGAGCTGGATCGAAACACACCAAAGAGGCCCTGAGTTTTTAGTGGTACAGCATGTATCCAGCTTGCACAAGGCCCTAAGTTAAGATATCTAGCTCTGCAGGAAAGGAAGGAAGGTAGAGAGAAAGGAAAAGAAGAAGAGAGAGGGAAGGATGAAGGGAGAAGCATAAAAGAAAAACAGGTTTCTTCTGTCTCTAGCACAGTCAGCCAGATGCCTTACACTGACCAGAACAATCTCAACCCCATCGTGAGAACCATGATGCAGGGTATTGAGCAAAGAAAGAGCCCCAGGGACCAAGATCTAACCTGGCTGATGGAGGGGAGGCTTGGAGAGGATACACTGAAAGCATAGGTACTCTAAAACAGGGTTAAAAATCTCACACCCTGAAAAGAAAAATTAATCTAAAAGGTAATACATATGGATCAAACCAAACATCTAGATCTTTGCAAAAGGGAAGCAGTGCCACTCCTGGTGTCTGCACCACCTCTGCTCTGCTCCCTCTAGAGCAACCTTCCTGAGAGTCTCCCAAATAGCAACAAACTAGCACCTCACTGGACCAGACTTCTGGGACTCCCTGCCATCACTCCAAATGCTGAGGATGCTGTGTGTCAGCAGCCTCTTCTCTACCACTCACCAGGGGCAAGGGCAAGGGGCCCTCCAGACAGACAGAGAGAAAAGATGGTGAAAGGTGCCCACTGAGTCACCAGCAGGGATGCTGCGTGGATCACATCCCCGAAGTCAGAGGGGAGGGAGCAGGGCTGAATAGTTAGTCCAGAGACTAACTGTTCCCTTCCCTCTCCATAAAGACAGAAAAATCTGACTTAGCAAGAAAATCTGAACAGAGACCATCATGGAGCTTTGGGCAGGGGTCCCCTAAACCAAGTCCACAAATTGAAGGTAAAATTGAGCTCAGAGTCATTACACTTATTTCACATCCTCCTGATCTCAAACGAACTGAGGTGGTTGGATCATGGGACAGAGACACAAGGCTGCATTTAGCCACGCTGTAAGTACAGCCTCCATCACAGAGGTTGCTCACAGAAAATGATACACCTCACTGCTCCCAGCAGGCCGCTGCGGACAGATGGGAAAGGAGTGTGGCTGCAGGCAAAGAGGCCGGGGCTAAAGCAACAAGAAGGCCCTGTGGACACTGCAGCATTATGGCATCGCGGTCACAAGGGAATTGTGTAGGTGCTCCCTTGCTAGACTGTCTGATTTGTGTTCTCAACAATTGCGTTCTTTGGTCTCTCTCTTACACTCTCCCCATTCTTTCTTCCACTCTTGTTCCTGTATGAGCATTAATATTCTTTTACTTCTATCTCCTACTTTGTAAATTATTTTTCATGTTTTTTCCTTATACTCTCTTCTCTCTTAATTTGTCCCATCTTTTCTCATAATAACCTTCTATCTTCCCTATTCCTACTTTACCTATATCTTCACCTTCTTTCACCTCTTTTCCACCTTCAAGGTATGTAAAATATATTAACAATTTTGCAGCTTACCTCACTCCAAAGTACAGCTTCCTTTTGTTATATCCTGCCCTTATTTCCTCAATGCTTACCCTTTACTTTAACTAGAAAAGACATACAAAAGAGCCTGATGCCTTACACAATCTTTTACCTATTATTATCTCCTCATCTATCTCTCCTTCTACTAACTCACACCCTTCTTCCACTGATCTTTTCTTCTCTTACTTTCCTTTTTTTCCCAAATTACAGGCTAACTACAAATAACAGTATCATATACTACTGCTAGGAGTACAAATACAGATGCAAGATTGGATACATGGAAGCAATGTGTGATTGGCTCTGTTGATGCTGGTAATTGTCTCCTTGTAATACAATAACAGGGTCTACACCATTTAAATTGAATAGTTAAAGGTATGAGCGCCATCTCAGGTCAAATAAAGACAAAAGCACATCACTGGAAGGTAGATTAGCCAAAAAGATATCTCCTCACCCTACCTGACCTCAACCCTCAAACACACACACACACACACACACACACACACACACACACTCATACACAAAGGAACAAGGCAAAACAAGAGAAAAATCGGTCCACATGATCTCCCAACTCTCCCAAGGCAGATCTGGAGAGCACTGAGGGAGAGGGAAACAAATGCCAGGTAGTGAAACTGTACAAACTTATTAAGGAAAAAGAAAGGAAATTTGGCAAGTTCAGAAAGTTCGAAGAGTACGTGATCCCTCCCCCCGCCATGAATAACTGAACTAACATACAAAATGACCAATGTGGGTGTGGAAGAAATAAATAAAACACTGGCAATGCAGGCCAAAACAATTCAAAGTATAAATGACAAATTTACCAAAGAGATAGACTCCGCCAAAAGATGTATTCTTAAAATACCAGAGATAAAAAAACTTCCACAGAATTCATAAATTGCAGAAATGACCAATATGAAGGCAGGGTTTCTGAAATTGAGAACAAGTGGTAAACATGTGCAAATTTCTCACAGTGAGTATGATCACTAGGTCTTGCAAACATCAACTGAAAAAAATGAAAATGACTAAAAGAGGAGGACTATAAAGATGGAGAGAAGGAGGAGAATGGGGAAGGGAAGGGATATAAAAAAATGAAGATATGTTCAGCACATAGATCCATTCCTTCAGCTAAATGAAAATAAACATCATCTCCTACAAATAGTAATGAATAAAGATAAATGAATAAGTAGCTGAAAACACTTAAAACAGGAAATTTTCAGAACACAACTGCCTAGAGGGCAGAAGAACTACAAGATCAGAAGAAACTTTTGCTTCAGAAGGTTGATAGTGAAGAAAAGCAATTCAAGGATGGAGCCTTAGGTCAGAGAAATAAGGAGTATTTGTGATGCATGGATTCATAACTTTTGGTTTGATAAGGACTTTCCACAGTTTTCTCCCTTTCCCTTGTAATTCTCAGCACATAATACTTTTTTAACCATATATATTTTATCCCTATATAGAATGCCCTCAATAACACAGTGTATGCAATAACCCCACTTCCCTTCCAAAAATCCCCTAAAAAAGTAGAAAGTAAGAGTCCTTCTCCCCAATAAACATTCATCTATCATTCTCACTCTGGCAATGAAAAGTTCCTCTATTCTTCCCAAACAAAGAATAAAAGACTGTAAGTCAACAGTGGAATCCTGGACCAAAGGCATTTAACTACAGACATTTCTGGAGGAAGAAAGAAATGACAAAATCCTCACATGTGATCAGAGAGAAAACTGAGTTTGTCCTATATATTTGTTATGATGAACCCTTGGAATGATACTGACCCTGGGTGCAAGTTCATTTTCTGAAAGTTCCTAAATGTACACGCTTAGCTAAGTAACTTAATTTCTGGGTATTTTAATTTTCTTGTCTGTGAAACAGAAAGCATAGTAGGAACCTCTCTAGGTTATTTTGAGAATTAAAAGAAAATAGAAGCTTGCAACAGTATTTGCTAAAAGGCTGGCAAACAGCAAGCGCTTAATAAATGGTAGCTCTTACTGACATAATAACTTAACATGCATTTCACAGCCACATTATAAACACATTTCTCAGGAATATCTGTGCATCCGTATTTTCCAGACAAGAAGGAAATTTGTAAACATATTGTAAGAAGGAATGTGCTAGAGAAAGTTAAGGGTTTGTTGATTTTAAAACTTCTATATTCTATATTCTAGATAATAATGCTGAAGGTGAGGGGAAGATGTGTTAGCCTTATTTTCTTTGAAAAATCACTATCACTGTATCATCTGAAATCTAACATAAAAATCTAGTTATATCAGTAATTTCTAATCTGTCCCTAAGACCATTCTCTCAGTAAAATTTGTTTAGCTTTTCCTACATTTTTTATACAGATACTCATCGCTAATTTCCAAAGAATCAGCTCAAAAACATGCTACCTAATCCAGCATAAGTTTAAAACTTACAAAAGCAAGATTTTGTATCTACACGCAAAACTGTTTCTTGGAATAGTTACTACCTTGTAACATAATATTCAAAACTGGATCTCGTGAAATATGGAAAACCCAGGTAACTCATGCACTTCATTGTCAGAGTAATTGAAGACCAGAGTGGGAGACAACCAACACGAAGGGTGACCTCTCTCTCTGCCTCTAGTTCAGAACTAAGAAAATAACAGGCTAACCACTACTAACAGGTGAGTCTCAAAGGACCTCTGCTTTTCTGGGCGAATCAGAGAAAGGTACAGAAGGAGAGTTCCCTCATTCCACTTAAGTGGGAACCATTCTGAAGGAGGAGGAAATTTCCACAAAAAGAAAGACAAAGTATCAGGACTTGGGTACAGCTTTTACAGGGTGATACCAGCCAGAAGCATTCAATAGCACCCACTTTGGATCCAATATTAAACCCCCAACTCAATAAATATTTTAAAGCTAGCAAAGGGAACCTCAGACATGAGGTGGAAAAAGGTTTGTTTTCACATTAATAGGAATTTGGCTAACCCAAAGGCAACTTGCTTCTGAGCTAAAAAAAAAAAAAAAAAAAAAGGTTTTATGCTTCTGAAGGCTAGAAACATTTATTTCTAAATGAACCAGTGCAAATCACGCAACTAAGGTGCACTCAGAATGTCTCTTTGCATACAGCTTGGAGACCCACACACCCAAGCTCCACCCTGACCCCAAGGAAAGATTCTTAGAGGTGGAGGAGGACAGCAGGTGGTAATGTAGGTTAACCAGTGCACTTGAACTCTACCTTCACTGCCTCCAGACTGCAGGTATGGAATTTACCTTGTGGCTTTTTTAAGGTTCACTTCAAAGAAAGGAAATATGGGTCTTACCTGCACCGCCAGAGAAAATCACCAACTCTGATACAAGTAGGACCTCAACCCAAGCCAGTCCTATCTACCTAGTCTATTTTCTCTCAGCCTTCCACAAGTGCTGATGCTGAATCTTTCTACTCATATAAATCATCCCATTCAACATAGCTTGAACAAAAAAGAGAATAATCGGACAACAACATGAAACAAAACTACATATTATGGAATAATAGTAGCGCTCACCTTCATGGAAGGCATAAATTATGCCATTTTATCTCCCATCAATTTCTTCTCTTCCTGAGGGTTTCAAATTAGAGCACTGAGTTATAAGGGAAAACATTTTCTGAAAGTGTAAGATTCCTCAAGTTGTAACTCTAAGACAGAGTTACAGAACATGCTTATTAAAATGAATATGCTCTATCCCAAAGCAGCTATTGAATCAGATATTCTCAGCATGGAGGAGAGGAATCTAGATTTTACATACATCCTTACTTGGGCAATGAAGATCCTAGCAAAAAGTGGGTGAAAGCCTTTTTAAACAATATTTACATTAAGGCAGGATTTGACACTAGCACTTTGAAGGAGAAAGATGTTTTTATCCCTCCCCTTCCTATCAGTAACATTCTCTACTTTTCCAAGTATCCTACGTTGAAAAATAGAAACATCTTAACTTTTTCAAACCGGTATAATCTTAACACTTGAGGTTTCTGGATGAAGTCGATAAATTTTGGAAGAGATCTTCAAACTTGACTTAGTGTATTCTGTGTGTCAGAGCAAGATGAGAGCCTTGACAAATTATAGGGGCACCCCGGCGGGACTTCGTGGAATAATCAGGATGCCAAAGTCAAGTTGTAATTAGAGCTACAGTTGCTAGAAAATGACTTGATTAGAATGTTGCGACAGCCCGTGGAATATGATTTCTTTCTGAGACTCAGTCAGCTCTCAAGATGAAATCAGGATGAGGAATATTATATTTTCTATATAACATGGTCTTAGCAACTTGGAAGGGACAGCTCCTTCATCAGAGTTGCATTTATTTATATTATTAACCCAGCGAGTTTCCAGAGGCATTGTGGTCAACAAAGGTCCTGGGTAAGACCAAAGTATTTTTATAAGATTTTGACCTTTATGTGGCTGAGAATCCTATCAGAAGGTTCAGAAAAGGGGGAAAAAAGGCAAAACATTCAATAAACTTGCAACAACAACAACAAAATAAAATTTCTGGCATATACATATTTTCCAATATGATCATTCCTCACCCCTTATCCATTTGCCTCATCAAAAAAAAAATAGGGGGAAAAAAAAGAAAGGTGGGCACCAAGATCAAACTTGTAAAAGCCACAGATGCCCTGTGACCCAGGGAGTCCTAATAAGTTCTGACAAATCTTATTGCCTCTGTGGGCATTTGCCTTGTCCCAAGTCTATTACTTCCAATTCCTGCACCCAGAGGTATAGCCGGCCCACTGCCACCACCAGCAGCCACCACCAACTGCAGAAGCAGCTGGTCCAATACATCTCAGCAGAGAATCCTAGTGAAGTGCATAAATCCCACACAGGGAGGCTGCAAGCAGAGCTATGAGCAGCTTGGCTGAGCTATTTTTGGAACCATCTTAACCGATTGTCCACCGCCCACAGCTCTTCTCTCCTCTGCTTTCTTTTTCCAGCCCTCTCTCCTTCTCCAACCTGAGCCACCCAAGACTAACTGATCCAGAGCGGGCAGCTGAAGGGAACTGGTAAACAACTGTCATAAGTAGGTAGATCTGGGAATGGCAAGCTACGCACAGAACGTGATGAAGGCTAAGGCATCTTTAGATAGAGAGTCCATGTAAGGATTCAGGCATCACAGATGGACTGGGGGTGGAATGGGAGGAGGGGAGAGGAGGGGATGCCTGCAAAGCATAAAAAAAATAATCTCCAGGAACTTGCTATCCCCCGCTCGCTTTTTTTCCCTGCGACAGGCTAAATATGGATTCTTGATTCAGCAGGGCACGGTAGCGTTTTGTGTACAGCTTGGTCCCCATTCTTTCAAAGGTTGCTGCTAATAAAACATGTATTCTCTGTCTCCACACCAGGGCGAGCACTGGTGGGCACAGACGGAGCTGGACAGTTCATGACATTAGCGAGAAGGAAGAGAAAAATCAGCGTCAGTTTCAGGGACCCAAAGTACTTGGTTACATAAGGACATGCATGTAGGCGATAATGTTTATATTCTTTGTGTAGAATCGGTTCATGTACATGCCACATTCCTTTTTTCATCCCCTGTCCCTCTTTCTCCATTTGTTAGTCCCCTTTCCTTTGAGAAAGATGTGTACCTCCCTAATCCCTATCTTTTATTTTGCTCCTTATTTAGACTTTGGGTTTTTCATATACGAGAAAGCATGTGATACTTAAGCTAACCCACTCTGTTTGCATCTGAGGACCCATCAAGGAAGTTTGCTTTTCCCAGAAAAATGTTCATAGGAGCTCTAGGAATTCAAGAGCCACCTAGCCCTCCACTCACAGACAAGCTGACTGCAGACTTCCACGAGGTGCCACTGCCTTGACGAATTTTTCTAAAATACTGGAACCTTTGCTTTCAGCTTGTTACAGTGTAGTTTCCTGTCTTACCATGTCTGCACTCGCTTGCAATTTAATATCGGCCACCACACAAAATAAAGCACACTTGGTGGGAGTTTGAAGGCACAGGATCCTGAGTCCCAGGTGAGCAATCGAACCCCTTCACTCTTTCCTCTCGATACCTGCAGTGCTTGAATAAATTACTCAATCTTGGCTGTCAGAGGAAGCTTTGAAATATGCAAATTCAATCACATCACTCATCTGCTTAAACATTCCCATAAGCATCCTGTTGCTCTTAGAATAACACCCAACCTCCATGCCTTGCCTGGCAAGACCAACTTGGTCCTACCCTCTTTCCTGACTGACACCCATTCCTGTTCACTCCATAGCCACTCACACGTTTCCTTTCTGTCCTGCAGATAGACTTCTGTGCTCCCACCTCACAATGGCACACCTTCTGCCTGAACTGCTTCTCTGGAGACATATAAAGTAGCTTCTCATTTCTGCTTTAAGTCTCAGCTCAGTGACCCCTCCCAAGGACAGGCTTCCTGACCTACCTCCATCCCTGCACGCCCAGCATGCTATTCCTTAGTCTTCTCTTCTTGGTAACATACTGTCCCAGGAAAATCATGCTATTTATTTATTGACTTGCAAATCGCCTCTCTCCTTTCTTTAAAATATAAGCGGTCATGTTCACACCTACATTATCAGCACTTAAAAGTACAGACACTCAATAAATACTGCATGAATGTTGTTGGATACACTGAAGTCTTCTCATTTCAAAGGGACTAATAATACCACTTTGGCAGAGCTGTTGAAAGGACCACACAAGACAATGAAGATAAATTTTTAACCACGCTCCCTGGCACACAGTAGATCTTTAAATGTTGTACCCAGATTTGAAGGCTACTTTCCATGCTTCTAACTATTCTAAATAACTTTGCTCTATGCTGACCATTCAAAAATATTTAATCTTTTTCAAATGATCTCTCCAAAAAGATACCTAAGTTTTCCTGACCGAAGATCTTCCTTCTTGACTGAGCTATTTTTTAATATTTTTCTTTTTGAAATACTCTAAGGAAAGCAGTAACATAAAAAGAACTATTTGAATTTCTCAGATTGTATATGTGAACAAAGCCGTATGTTCATTCTTCAGTCCAAAGGGTATCCATCTTGCCAGGCCTCAAGAGGAGATGGATACACACTGATTGCTCCAGAAATAAAAACAGAAGTCTGTGGAAATGAATGTTCTGTACTTTATAAGGCCAGAAATCTGAGAGGCACCCTGACATCTGTGGACTGGCAAGACCAGAGCCCGACTTGGGCTCCAGAAGGAAGAGCTTACTCACAAAACATGGAATCTTAGACAAAAAAAGAAAAATAATACCATCCAGTGCAGTAAAAAATGTAGAGTGTACTGATTACAAAAGTTGTTAAAGAATCCTGAAAATATACCAGTTTATTTACCAAGCAATAGCACTAGGAGAACTTGATAGATACGAGCACGAGCCTGATATGATCACCAGCCTGATCGGCTCTGGTGGGCAGTGTTAGCCCCACACAAGTCCACTTTCAACTCCTTGTTACAAATCTTCGGAAGCAATAGCTTTCTTCTTCCTCAGGGTCCAATTTCACAAGTAAAACTCAGTTGTAAGTTCCATATGCTGAGCTGCAGATGATTGCACATCTGTTGTATCTGATACGATATCAGATTCTCCTATTCCTATTGCCTGGTGTCACTTCCACAGAGTCTGTACTCTCCAGCTCACACAGGCACTCCCTGTCAAAGTCCTACATGGCATTAGTCCAGTAAAGTACTAAAACCGCTGAGTCATAGAGATGCTGGTAAGAATACTGGTGGCCCTGACACCAATCTTTGATTTTTAAAATTTAATTAGCACATGTTTGCAGTACATGAAGTATACTTTTATGTTGGGTAGTAGATACATGCACATAGCATATTTGACATATGATTTAAACCATAGCTTAGATCTGTTTTGTTTACAAAAGTTGGTAGAAAATATCCAGCAGGCACCTGCTGCTTATTTTGATCTGAGCTTATTTATCCATTTGTTCATCTTCCTGTCTTCTTTTTTTCTCCATGGAGAGACAGGCTGGTATTATACATCGAGGCACAAAAATGATTTGTCTGAAGCAAACAAGAGGGAAACCAAGACCAAGCCACAGTTTCATTCTCATACAGACTGGTTGAAAAATCTGATGCCATGTGCTATCTTATAATCAGCAGCTAGTTTAATTATGAAATACCTAAGTGCTTTATCATTACCACTGTTTTTCATGAATGGCTGTCTCTTTATAAAGTAAAACATTCAGCCAAGTCCCAACACTTGGAATCTGGAATGATCAATTATTGTGGCAAGAAACACAAAATAGAGTTAATCATGTCAACATCTTCTGAGGACTTCTCTAAGTAACCAGCATCAACTGTTTACACACGCTTAGAAAACTCTATAACCATTTTCTTTATCTAAGAGATAAAGCTAAACCATATTTTAGTTACAAATGTTTTTATACAATATGTATTTTGAAATAATTTCTCATTTCAAGACTAAGAGAATTAAGAGGCATCTTGTAGGAAAGCAGTTTTACATGATCCTGAACAAAAAAAAGACAATGATTTTATGTACTTTAATGATGGCCCCGTTATTTATAAAGTCTAAATGGTGATGGTAATTGCACTAGTTTTTGTTATTACTAAAGCAAAGGAGAAAGTGAATTGTGAAGGTGATGGCATTCTGAACTAAAGGACTTTCCAGAAAATGAGACAATGGATGTTTGATATTCATTCATCGATGGAACTCTGCTAAAATGGTAAAAATGCTATTGTTCTAACCTTTAGCAGTGAGAATGGTGGCTTGCTTTATCAGTCTTTTTGTTTCCTGAGTTCCATAATTTGAGATTAAAAATACAAATTTCATCACCAATTTAGCAACTACAGTTGCAACACTCTAGAAAGGAAAAACAAGATTTCTGCCACCCTGCTCTGTAAGAATGTTAGAAGAGTTAAGTGATCAGGTTACTTGACTTCCATCTGAGGCCAAAATATATTTTTCACTCTTTTCATTTCATTAAAGTTTCCAAATCAGAAAATACTCTTTGATGTGATTCCTAGTTGTAAGAATATGTGAAATGTTTTAAATATTTGCTGAGAATGTGATGCTATTCAATAAAACTTCCATGGATGTAAAAAGAAGCATTATTTTATTGTGCTCAGAATGAATAAAGTTGAATGAGGAATAAAAATGTAAACGCTGATGGATATGGTACTAGAAATGATTAAAGTCTATATTTCAAAAATGTCTCCACTGTAACATTTGCTGTTGCTGACTTCTTGGGAAAAGAGAGATAATTTAGGATACTCAAATGGATGCATTCTATCCTCTCACAAAATGGAAAAAAATAAATGCAGCCACCAAGTACTATTTTATATAACATTCTTTGGCGCTTCCAAGCTTGAGGTATCCCATTAGCTACATAAGGAAATACTAGCGAGGAGTATACTAATCCTGATTTAAAATTTTTTAAATTAAAAAGCACATAATATCTTGTGTTAAGAAATGATAGAAATGGTAACCTATGCTATGTAATATAATCTCTTTGTCTTCATTTTCCCAATCAACTAAACTTTTAGAGATCTTATATTATTTTAGCAAAGATGCTGCATTTAGATTTCTATCTTCAGTAAAACTCTATTAATTCAGAAGCAAACACAGCTTTAGAATTTAACAGATTCTAGGCTGGTAAGTTCCTTTACAGTAGCCTTAAAGAAGCAAATTAAACTTATCAAGCCAGTTAGCTGTCTGTGGACCCTGCTTATAAACATAAAATATAACAAAGCATGCTACAAGTAACTTAGAAAAAAATTTTTTATTTTAATTAACTAAAGCAGTAATAATAAATCAGGCTTTTGTATTTCCTAAGATCAACTATTAGCATAGAGGTAAAGAGCACAGGACACACACACACACACACACACACACACACACACACACCATATCATCTTGTTTCAATTACTATATGTATTTGAAAGCAATTTTATTTTCTTTTAAAAATCTTGATGAACTCTTCCATTAATTCAGATTGATTTCTCCCTTTGGCTATCTGAATTTGTAATAGTTTAGTTGGTCAGAGTGTTTTAGTCTCTTTCAGCAATTCTTAACAGAGTGAATTTTTTAGCATTCATCTGAAGCACTGTTCTCAAATACCATTGCCTGGAAAACTAACTTTTCTTTCCAGGTAAGACACTCTAATTAATGCCCTGAGCTGAACTTCATTCTGTTACAACCCTTTCTCCAGTTCTTCTTAATTAAGGCAAAGGACTTGATTTTTTGAATCAAATTACTCCAGGCATTTTATTTAGATTTATCCAATTCTCCTTGGGTTAGTATTTTTACTACTTCAAACAAAGAATTTAAAATAATTTTATCTTAAAGTATCAGAAAATTACTATGTAACACAGGACCAGATGCAATAATTTCTATAAAACAAAGTGAGTTGATTCTTTTTGAGTAGGATGAAGATTTTTCTTTCCTTGTCTCCAGTATTCAATCGATTGCTGAGTTTGGCAGCCAAGCATCCTCAGTGAAAATGATGATTGTGCTATTCTAACCAATTTTGTTACAAGTTAGTGACTATTGTGAAATTATCTCTATTGCCCAAATTATTATACCTATTGATCTGATGCATGGTTTTCTTAACCACTTTCATCTTATCTCTGATATTCTCTGTGTCTATATGTGCGTGTGTGTGTGTGTGTACCCACATGTGTGTAGGTGACTTAGGGATGGACATTAGGCCTTTGTTGGTGCTAAGACAAGCACTCTACCACTGAGCCACACTCTTGCTCCTCATTATTTCTCTAGGTATGCTTTAAATATGAGTTAAATGTCCCTCAACTGAAAAACTGGCTTGCTTCCAGTCTAATAATAGTGGATCAGAATTCATGAAAATTATATTTTGACATTACATACTGCAGATATCTGTGAATTTGCCTCATCAGGTGAATAACCAAAAATAAAACAAAGGATAATTTTGAATCACTTAAAATTTTGATTATAAATCACTCTATTGGGGACAGTTCAAGACAGAGACAAAAAGTCCCTCTGCCTTTCCGACACTAGTAGTTAACTATTCCTCAAATGCACCAAGTATGTTCCTTCCATAATCCTTTGACTTTTGTAAATCTTTTGTAAATGCTTTGTCACAAAATCCTCTTTCCCCAAACCTTCTTAAACAATATTCTTGTCATCATGGATATTAAATTCCAAGATCAAATATCATTTTTTTAAAAAAGGCTTTTTTTTTTTGGACTGGGGGTTGAACTCACAACCTTGTGCTTGCCAGGCAGGCCCTTACACTGCTGAGCTAAATCCCCAGCCATCAAAAAGGCTTCTAATACAGACCTAAAATTGCACTTCCCCCTAAATCCAGGTTACATACTTTACCTCATTTGCTTTTATTCATTGCACTTGATATAATCTAAACTCATATATGTATTTATATATTTATAGATATCTCAAATAGAAGGCAAATCTCATACAGATAGAAATAGTGTTGGTCTTTTTTACCACTGTATTAGTGGCACTTGAAGTGAACAGTTCTCCAAATTTCCACGTGACTTATGGCTTGGAATCCTAAAGTATTAAGCCTGATTCCCAAAGACAATTTCTATAAATGTATCTAGCCATACAGTAAATGTTGACACACCCCTGTCACTGGACTACCTCTGGCTTAAATTATACTTTAACAAAGTTTCATTGGAACTCAGACTTGCTTATTACTTCACATATTGTCCATACCTCTTTTTGTGCTACAGTGGCAGAAGTGAGTAGTTGTGACAAAGATCACATGGCTCTGAAGCTTAAAATATTATATTTACTACCTGGCCAATTACAGAAAAATTAGTCCCTAAATACACTCATTAGAGTGGAGCACCAGTTCTCCAATCTTAAAAATATTTAGACATGAAGTTTTCTCACAGTCAGTGACTCTTATATGTGAAATCAATAGCCAAGTAAATACTTCATCATTTTTAGGCTAAGCAACATTGTCTCTGAAAGACACTATAAGTATGAAAGTTAAGCTGCCTCCCAAACACATAGCTTGGCAGCAATAGAATTACTCATTGGTAGCACTTGAATCAATAATTATTGAACTATAAACTAAGTGATGATTTAGAAGGGAATGCTAAACCAACATGTAATCACATAAAAAGGTGATGAAATCCTTGTCAATAAATGCAAGCTGCCAATAGGTATCTGTGATATGAGCTGACACTTTGGATGCAGACGGTCTAAGCAAACCAATTCCTTAGTGCAAATCAATTTGACATTACTACACCATAGGAGAGTAAACGTATGCCATCAAAGATGGTGAAAATAAAATCAGACACAACTAAGTAAGATGTTACATAGAATGAAATAGACTGGGCACAGACAAATGTTCTTCCATGAATACAAATACTAGATGAGGTCTAGCTCCCTGAGGGGGTGTCGTCGTTTTCCTCTAACATTGTTTTGAGTAAGAGCTGGCCGTGAAACTGAGATAGTCAAATAACACAGCATGTCAGCTCCCCCTGAAATGCCCCAAATCAGAGAGAAAGCAGGGATAAGACAAACTAGTAGGACTCCTCCACCGAAGCCTGCATAAATTATTCTTTCCAGCATGACACTGAAAAAATGGCATGGCCTGTCAGCCCTTAGGAATGGCAGTCATTATGGCCTCAGCAAGTGTTTCTCATTCACATGTTAACTTGAAACCATTCTGCTCTTATTTTGTTCCAAGCAGTCTGTGCAATTTGTTGCAAAGGATGGAGTCTTTCCTTCAAAATATTCTGATGGAGCTGGATGCAAAGCACAACTGTAAGCGCAGGGCTCTAGAAAGCTCTGGTAGATGATTGCAAATTCAAGTTCACCTGGGGCAATGTAGTGATTCAGAGACCCTGACTCAAAATAAAAAATAAAAGTAAGATAGTGCTGGGAGATAGTTCAGTGTGAAAGCCTTGGGTTCCATCTTCAGACTTGAAAACACATCTAAGGGGATCCAAAAGTTTTCTTATCATCCACTCCCTTCAAAGAGAATTCACCTGACTCATCTTCAGATTTGTCAAAAGGAGATACAGGACATCAAATCAGAAACCAAGTCTTTGGGGTTCACTGTCCTCAAAATAGTAATAGGCAATTATTCTTGAGTTGTTGTGTTTAGTGTTTGTGTGTGTTCTCTCTGTTCACAGAAATTGCATAACAATGGTACATTAATGTGATAATGGGTAATTTCCTAACTCCGTTTCCCAGTTCCCACTAGAGAACTGAAAGAATAGCTGAGGCCCTTGAAGACTGGGCTTCAGTAATAATGCACGAGGAGTTTGACTCTTCCATTTACAATGGGCACCAGAGGAAGATGAAACTTAGGAAGGGAAAGGTCAGACACCATGTCATGGAATGAGTGACTACTGAAGATCAAGCTCTTTCAGGGAGAACTAATTTTTATGAGCAATATGACTTTTGGAAAGGAAGCATGTTTATATTGCTCTAGAAAATGTGACTGTCCAATGCCATTGTGTGAACACTTATTAAAAAAATAGCTCATAGGTTTCAAAATTTATCTTTGGCCATGAGGGAAGACATCCAAGAAACATAAGGAATTTCCAGTATTAACAATATAAAAAAATCTACAATGCGACTGGTAGAGGAGACTCCTCACTCTTAAATAACCTGAGCTTGCTTGAAGTGAGACAAAAAGCCCTGAATTCATTGCATATAAGATTCTAAACCAGCTGTCACAACCTGCCATCCCCATTAAAACCCTGGAAATTATCTCCAATACACTCAGTTTCTTCAAATTCTGATTCCTGTCTTATCTCCTACATAGCATTTTACAAAAGAAGCAATTCCCTTTGACAAATCAGAAAGGCCAGATAAATACCTAAGAGGCCTGGGGAAAGTGATGTTTCTATTGTTATTGAAGTTCAAATGATCAATGAGCCATTCAAACTGTGAGACACCAGGCCTGTAAGTATTTGTAGGTTTTGGTGCTGGGTCAAATACCATTATGGAAAGTACATGATGAAGAACTGTGTTTCTGTGCAAACAATTTCCCTCTTTGTCAAATATTATATCTCTTACTACTAATGGAGAAGACTCAGAGAAATTTCCCCTGGACCAAAACCTAATTAATGATAAAGCAGATTTAACTAGACCTGAAGGTTCTGTTCTTTCCACTAAGCAGTGCTGCCACCCATGCTGTCACTGTTGTTTATATTTAATTTTTCTGCTCTGAGTCTGCATCTTTGCCCTCTTTCATGGATGAGTTTGAAGCTTACAGAGGTCTATAACCATAATACAGGAATAGATATAGATTTTCGTCTAAGTCAAGTAAGACATAAAACCTACCAATTTAACATGTATGGAACAATAATGCATGAAAAAGATTTGTTTTGAGTATCTCTTTGAGCAAGCACCATCTGGATGAAAGATGAATCAGCCTCTTTTAAAAATATTTAAATTTATCTTTCTAACATAGGATTCAGTACAGAGCCTTAAGACACATTTTTTTTCAGAAGTTGGACAATTTTCCTTAATGTGGTAATCTATGCTACTGTTATCTGATCTACTACAATTTCTCACTTTGAGAATATGGAAAATTTACCTCTTAGTAAAAAATCCATACTTAAGTGCATATATTTTTCCTGTATTACAGCTTCAAGTGATTAATTAATTCAAAAAACATGCATTAAATGACTACTATGTATCTGACTCTGTGCAAGGTAGCAAAGATATAGAGATGACCTTTATATCTTTCCAAACTGAAATGACCAGAGCGTGGCTTCTTAGATGCACAGGTAGATAAATAAAGCAATGCAAAGGCAGGGAGCCTTCTGAGAGATGTAACAGTTGCTATGGGACTTTAGCTGCCATGGCAGGACAGCAGACTTTGAGTAGGCAGATCCACAAAGAAACGGTATATAGAGCATAGAGTACAGCATGGACATGAGAGCCGGGGGAACTGGAGTTAGCACACTTTATAGTGAAGGCTAGAAGAGAAGAGTAAAAATGGGAAGAGACAAGACACAAGAGCACTCACATTACCAACAGAAACCCAGCAAACCATCAAGCACTTGGATGGTGACTGAGTAATGATAAAGGCTGAATGATAAACTGAATTACATCATTTAATGTTCTTTTTTTAGTTGTGTTATGCCTCTATGGTAATGTCTAATTCACTGTTTTTGCATCCTAACTGCCAAATACTTTTCAATCATAGAAATCAGTAGTCTCCCTAGGAAGAAAATAGTGATAAACAAGGGCGAGACACTAATGTATCTAAAGTGATGTGCTGTGGAAGCCTAACTCTTGATTGGCCAAGGTTTCAAAAAGAGTACCTAAAGACAGATTGTGTGAGTGACTCAATGTGGCCTCTTTTATAGGGACTATTGGTACTTGCCCAGAAGTAGTGGTAGATTGAATTCACTGAGCATGAATCTTTCCATCAAGGTAGCAGGAATACTATGCATAGTGGTATGGATCAGTAGCTTTGGAACAAGACAGACTGGATCACAGGGTAAACAAGCAATTTCATATGTCTCTAGTTTCCAAAACTAGAATACAGAACCTCTATAAGATTGTTAAGATGGACATTAAACAAGACATCAAAGAAACAACTTAGCTGAGTGTCTTACATGTAGAAAATAATACTTGCTATTATTTTTCACTATACTCAGTAGTCACCCATGAAGTCCACGTATGTTATATATTAACAACAAAGGTTGTCAAAATGTTATTGTAAATGTCCTTATGCTGAAAGTTAGCATCCACTTTTGCTGTAACAAAAGATGAAAGGGATCCAGGAAAAATGTGGAAATGGAAAAGAATGAAACAATATCTTTTCTTTGTGATCAACTTTTATGCCTTTGAAATGTGAGTCATGATTTTCTCACCCCTGTGCATTTTACCAGGTTCATAGGAGTATAAACCAAGCCAGGGATATAAGTATCTGCTCTGTAGTGTGATACGTTACCTACCTTTCCCGATTTCTATCAGGATTTTAAATTGGTTCCATTATTAATAGGAGTTTGTTTGTCAATTACAGTAAATTAATTGAACAGTTAAACATTTTAACTACTGACAGGTGTATCATGTGAATTAATTTCAGTGATTACTTTCTTCTCATAAAAATGATAGTTTTCCTTCTTTAGCCAAGGTTGAGGACCCCAAAGCCCTCACCTTGTTTTCTTTATCCTTTGTGTTTTCTTTTTCTCTGTAAGAAGGGGAAGTTATAGACTTTTTCTTACCATCACAAGAAAACCACTCACAGAAAATAAACATGTTTTCCTCCTTCCAGCTTTTGTTTCTAATTTTCTTGATTTCTATAATCCCAGAAACAGAGGAGTAACCCTGTTTATTGCTTTAGATTTTATCTTGCCCATTCCTGTAGACAACACCAATTTCATTTCTGTCATCTCCTAGATTTCAGAACTAAATTTCATTCCATTCCAGCTGTTGTTCCTCCTATGGCCAAGAGATGAGGTCATAACGTCATTTCTAATTTTGAACCTCTATAGCAGGCCTCTTTTTTCAAATTTAATTTTATAGTTAGCAATTCTGAGAAAAAGTCTCATGTCATCACTAAAAGACAGCTTGACTTAGGTGACAAAGGATTGTTTAAGAATTAGAAAAGTTTATAAAGACGCCTGTCACTAATCACCCTGAGACTTCACACAATTCACTTGGTCTCAGGAGTCTTAGTTTCACCATTTGTAATATGTTGATATTTTAAAATGTGACCAACGGGCCACTGGGAGGATCATGAGCTCATAACCACTCAAAGATTTTGCTTCATAGAGTCTGATCTCTAAAACATTCTGCTTCTTTTTCACAAAACATATGCAGCTTAACATTTTCACCCTGCAACACAGTTCCACCCATCAGGAAGATGGACACATCAGTTATTACTGAGCATCACATCTTTTTTTGCAACCCTTAGGGCTCCCTTATATTTCCCATTTCCCAACAAGGCTCCTTCAAGTCTTACCTAAGAGTGTTTGCTGACAGAGTGTGGCACAAGCATTATTCTGGGTTAACTTCTGTATACACATATTAAATCATCTCATTTCCTCTAACACAGCTTTATTTTGAGAAGTGTATATATTTTTATATGATTTACTTCCACAACTTTGAATCACAAGCTGAACTCCTTCCCTAACTTTTGATACGCTCAAAATTTAAGAGCGATATAATTCTAGTCACTTAGACAACAGAATAGACTAAAATGATTCTTTCTTAAGATATAACATCTTCTGGTCTATAAATTTTAGTTGATATCAAAATTCAAAACTGTGTTCATTGAGATGTTGTGAATCATTAAGCTAACTTGTATTTTGTTGCTAACTGTTGCAGAAATTTGTTCTAAATTCAATTTATAATCTTTTCTCCTATTAGTGAATATTTCTCCCTTCTCGCCCCCCCATATATGTATTTTTTCTACATAATTTTTCTCTATATTAGATATAATGAACAGGAAGTGCATAGCTTGATACACTTATCTTGTTACCAAACAGGAATGGAGACTTTTGATTGATAAAATTAGCCTACAAAATGGTCGTTCTATGTCCTTCTCCTCATTAATAAAGTAGCCAAACTGTTACAAAGGTAAACCAAGGCACCATAAAATTTTAAAGAGTTTATCTGAGCAAATGGTGATTCATGAACTGGACAGTTCCTGTGCAGAAGTGGTTCAGGAGCTCCAGTGGGGAATACAAGGAAAATTATTTTATAGAGTAAACATGGGAGTAAACAAAACATTTGAATGGTGACAGTTACATAGCTGTCTCCTTTGGTACCCTACCTTTGGAAGATCCTTAGTTATATAATATTGTTGTATGCTTCTGGTTGGTTAAATATAAGTCTGGATTTTTAAAAAGTATTGGCATTTATGAGAAATAATTCAAGTGAAGAATTGCTTATGTTTGCAATTCAAGCAAGGTAAAGGTCACTTATTAGGCCTAAGTAGCTCTGTTTGCTCAAGGATTCCTCAGGCCTGGTCTCCATTTAAATGTACTTTAACACTAATATTCAAATTATAAACTGTACATAACATTAATACTGAATTTCTTAGTTTGCAAACCTGATTAGGTACTAGAGTACATAAAGAAATCTTCAAAAAGTAGATGGAAAGACAGTAGCAAAATTTTGCTCACAATTACAGTGTGTAGAATATCAGCTGTTGAAAGGGGAGCAGGTCCACAGTTTGCACAGCTCCAAGCAGGTAAGGTGAGGTGACTGAGGGCAAACCAAACCAAACGAACCAAATTAAACCAAACATAAAAAGAGGAGAAAAGCTTGAGGAAGGAGACCAGTGTTCAGAGTCTCAAACCAAAAAACTTTCATATAATGGGCGAAAAATTATACTAACAGAATGCTGTATTAGTTCTGGAAAAAAAGTCAATGACGCATTTGATAGAACCACATAGCCAATCAAATTCTTTAAAAGAAACAAGAAATAATGATGGTGGAGATAGAGAATTTCTCTGCATTTTCCTTAGAAATCTAAGGAGAGTGCAGTATAATTCCCTAAATCTGACATTGAGCACTTGGAATCCTATTTAATTCCCAATAAATGTATGTGGAATAAGTGAATGCAGAACCAAGAAGAGTGACATGTAAACATGTAAAACTTAGAGATAAATACGTATCACTCTTAATGAAATTTTCCTTGCTTCCAATCAAAGCTTGAGCCAACCAGACTTCATTTTGGTCCCAAATCTCTTATTTTATAGAAAAAGCATAATTTTTTTTCAAATTATCAAGGATAAAAGGACAAATGTATTCTCTGGCTACTTTTCTTCCATTTGTAATGCCAAAAAGACAAAGCTGTAGTCTGAAAATTTTAGGCTCATTCCTCCTAGGTTGATTTTTAAGAATGTGCAAACAAGAAATTAAAGTGGAGAGACAGATATGGTTAAAAATTTCATTGACTTTAGATCTACAAAGTATCTTCAAGTCACAAACATTTCACAATGGTAGATATCAGCTTGAAAATTTTAAAGTATCTCTCTGTTTCTTTCCCACTACACCCAGATATGTCTCTGAAAACTAGTGCATTAACTTTACAGAATATATCCAAACCACATGCACTAATTTTATATGCTTAATTACCATAGTTTAAACCATGGTTTATAAACAGTTCAATAACTCTACATACTGCCTTTCTGGCCTGATAGTTCACAATAAAATATTCTTAGATTAAAAACATATTTTCTTGTTTTTAAGATGTTCAGAAAGGAAGATTTCAGTCCTTTATCTAGCAAACTTCCCAAGAATTCTGCAATTTTATTAACCTTAAGATTTCTATCTATAAACCTTGTAAGAGTTTGTGATTTCAGCTTACATACATTTTGTCTTTCTTGCCATTTTTTTCTTCTTTTCTGATACTAAACTTTCTTTCATAAGCCATCTATTTATAATTTAATTCCATGTACTCTTTAATTGGGTGCTTGATTCCAATTTTTTTAGCCTCTTAAAGCCCACATGAATTACAGATGTTAAAATACCATCCCAAGTGGACTTCTCTGCATGACAGGCACATTGCACACAGACAAGTCAAACAAAAGGTAATATCTTCACAACATAGAGATCAGGGATGAGTCTAAAACTGTTTTTTTTTAAAAAAAGAGGCAATAGTTAAAGTTACTCAAGGAAAGTTTCTTTTTCTACCAGTGTCTCTTTGAATCTGTCCTCAAGGGACATCCCCTGAAGTTTGAGATGGTACTATAGCTCTAACTGCTAAGTGGTTATTAATTTTCTAGTTCTCTGGACATCAAGTACAAGCCTGATAAGGACAGAGCCACCAGCCCATAACACATGTGTAATTTTGATTACTCAGAGGGCCAGGTGTAGATCTCTTAACACATTAACTCACCCTGTTATGCTTCAACAAACAGACTGAAGTGGAAATATAAGTCCCCTAAGAGGAAGACAAGTCTTTCCTTCTTTTAGCCAACTAACCCTCCTTTCTCACTTTGGGTCTGAATGAACTTGGGGACTTTCGAAGCCATAAGCAGTAATGTGCCAGGGCCCACAGATAATGTTGTTCTCAGATGGAAATCTATATCCTTGCCACAAAAATTTATATCTCTGACTCTATTTTGCTTTAGTTTGTGTTAAGAATATATGAAATTGGTATCAGAAGATATTAAAGTTACAGATATGATAATATCTTCTAATCATATCTGCATCTTTTAAAGAGAGTATTTTTATTAGTAGGTGAAGTTTACATTCATCTTAGGGAGTAGGAATACGTACTTAATACACCTTGATTCCCTTTATCCTCCTTCCCCTCCCTATCCTCTTCCCACCTTGCATGCCTCTTTTTCCTACCCCATACTCCCAGCCTCAGTTCTTGGTCCCTTTCTCATCTGCACAAGATTTGTATTCCTATTTCTTTTTATCAGTCTTTTATTTTGCTCTTTACTTTATTTGTACTTTGGATTACTCAAATGAAAGCAGCCATACGGTATTTTGTTTTAGAGCACTATGTTTATAAAAATGATATCAAGGACTCTAAAATAAGCACAGGAGAACTATGAAATCAAATATGTTCATTAGCTTTCAGTTAACATGCACTATTTGTTTAACATAATGCACTGTAGGGAAAAATACCTAAACATAATCTAAAGTTGCTTTCATCAAACATCGTTAGTAATGCTGTGGGTCCAGAATCCAGAATAACTGACAACAGAAAATGGAAATGCACATTTAAAGGCATCCATTAAACTACTGACAAGGGTAGTTTTAAGAATATGTGGCTTTCTGTTCTCAAATATATGCCAGTTTTCAAGTGTATCTTCAGCCAGTACATTACAAAACTCTAAACGTACACAATAGTGTACTGATTTAATAAAATATTATCTCTCCACAAAATGGGATATTATGTGGTCATTATACAAAGAATAACTTTATATTCTTATATGGACTATAACATAAAACATTTTAAGTGAAAAGAATAAAGTGTGAAAGAGTGTGTTTGTATTTGTTTCAAGAAGAAAGATGAAGAGAGCACAGTTTTAAATACACATTATATACTTAGGGGCTATTTCTGACAGAATACACAAGAAAACTCACAACTTTTATTACCCTTGATAAAGGGAATTGAAAGACTAAGAGTTGGAGGGAGAATTTTTATTTGGCCTTGTGTTCCATATACATAATTTTAGCCACTTAAAAATAAAATCACCTGTTTGGTCCCCAGCACAGCAGGAAAAAAAATCTGAATTAACATTTATTAAGAAAAAATAAAACTATGTTATCTTTCATAAACAGGTTTTGAGAAAAGTTAAAGTGTAATCATTCAGTATGAAGATAGAAAAGTTCAGGACTGATGCTCGAAGTTAGATAGGTGATATATTATTGTAATAAGCCCCTGTTTCATGATTCTCTACTTGTGCTAAAATCCTAGTAAGATGAGTGGCTAACAGCTGTGGTTATTCAACTCTTGGGATGGATACCAAAGAGAGTTCTATGATTTACTTCCAGAAAGATTTCACAGGAAAAAATAATTAAAAAAAAAAAAACCTAAAAGGTCAGGTTTCTTAGTTGGTGTGAGACAGGAGTTCCCAGGTTAATGGAATGAGCCAAATAAGTCCTGTTTGGGAGTCCCAGATAACCAGGCTTTCAAATGAAATCATACATTCACATACTATGGGCAGATCAGAGAGAGAAGAAAGAGAAGAAAACCAAATTCCAGTATAACCAACTTGCAGCTGACCAAACTCCACCTAAATGAAATAAGGGTCACCAATCACACCCTGCTGGTTTCGCCAAAACCCTGGAAATGGAATCTTCTTAGAAACTAAAGGCAGAGGCACTGAAACAGAAGATGGAAGGGAGGAACCAGGCAAGGAGGTCTAAGAGAAAGAACACTCAAGTAAATCCCAGTGGTCATCAGAGAGATGATCTGGAGAGAGCAAATCCTCGTGATTCTACTTTGAAGCATCTCTGATACTGTGCCCTTCTATGATGATACAAAGCTGTCAGAGTCCACGTAAGACAGATGAGATCGCTAGAGCTATATCTGACACAAACGGCCCCATGGTTTCAAAATTCATATATAGTTTAGGTGGTACTTTCTTTTTTCATCTATATCTAAAAAAGAAGAAAAAATGAACCTCATTAGAGGTAAGTAAGTAAGACTTCAGGGAAAAAGTAACTAGTGAAAGACTTTCTCCATACACCTGAATAATGAAGCATATCCACTGGCTCACAATTCCTTTTTCCATACATAGTTATCTTTCTTTTTAAGAAAACTAAGAAAACGGCCACAACACAAAGAAGCTAGTCTCTGAGAGACTGGAATGTTTAAAAAAAAAAAACAACAGGGAAATTGATATTTGATAATATATAGTCATACTATGTAACTGCACTACAGACATTAAATTAATAAGTTAATTACTTTCATTCATACTGTACCTGTCTGGAAACAGAATGAAGTCACAGGGCAGAGTCACCATCACAGAAGGAAAAAAGACCACAAAATTTCCATACTTTCATTTCAGCAAACACCCAAAACCAAATCATACCTGTTTTTAGAACTGCATACAACAGATGTTATGGTCAGTCTCACTTAACCAGGGCCATAGGAAAAGGTGATTTCTTCCAGAAATCCTCCAGAAAGCAGCTCTATTTTCATTAGCAGAATTCCAGGTCAACCTGGAGTTCAATCAAGAATTGTGACTGCCAACTCTTGTGTTCATTTGCATTTTAAAAATAAGCCCTATACTGACACTTCTTTATTAAGATCTTTCAATGTACTTTTCCAGATGAATCAAATGAACTCATATTAACCAAAGAACTTGCTTTGCACACTGTCTGATGTGGTTGGCGATAGGAGGCAGGAAGTATGTACGGTGTGCTACTCTCACAGGATTTGAAATGCATAAATGGTATCATGAGGAAAGACATAGTACTGAGAAAATTAAAGAAAGGGAACCAAGCAGAGAAAATGATAAGAAATCATTGCTGCTTCTTGGTAGGAAACTCTAAGCCTGTAACAGGCCAGTCACTGATGGGAGGGCCACACTGCAAAGCCTGAGGAAGCTAGTCAAAGAAAACTTTGCTTGGGTCCCAAGACTGCCCTCCATCTCAGGCAGTTGTTTTCTCCAGACCCAGGGAGAGCAGCCTTCTTCCTCTTGCTCTCCTCTCCACTAATGAATGTCCCAGGTGGCCTTGGGAAGAGCTGTTTCCCACAACACTGCTTTGTGGAAGATAGACAACAGCAACAAAAAATAGCTGGTTTCATCCATATTTTACATGAGTAGATTTGCAAAAGACAGGCCTCTTAGAATGAGTTATTGAAGTTCATAAACTTACATTCAAATTTGACCCGAGTTTATTGTTATGACCCTTCAAGGAGAAAAAAAATACAGTTGTTTTAACACTTAAGCATGACAACCTCAGACTTCTGTTGAGCTGACAGCAGGAGACAAGGGTGACAAGAAGCTTCGTCCCTCCCAAACACAGACTGCACGTCAATCTTGTCTCCTGTATACTCAGTGAACAATCAGTAAGAGCAAGGACCTGCATTCCTGTTACAGAATCATGTTGCATTTCAATGACTGGCCAAGCCAAAGCTTCTGACATAGAACCAATAAGAAGAAGGCGACAGAAGTTCTAATTATTTGTGCATACCATCTCTCATAATTCAATTGTATAATTGTCACCAAATATTCCACCCATGTGCTAATAATGCTAGGGATTTAATAGAGGAGACAAGCAATCAAAAGAAAATGTCTTTAAGTTCTTATTTTTTTCTTAAGGCTACACAGCTATTTGGAGTCTTCAGTATAACACATCACTTTGGTTTCAATTTAAGATCTCACTACAAATCAAGAGTTAAAAGTTACTTCAAGAACATATATCACATTTGCTTTGTGATTACATATAACCCCTGGAATTATGCTCCCATATTTCTACCCTAATGATTTGTGGTTAGTTTGAATGATCTATTTTATTTTCTATTCAACCATCATTCAAATAGTGGGAGTATATGAATTCTCTGATGCTTTGCATAAAGTCAACTTTCTTAGCCTGTTAAATGTTTATCATGGGAACTTAACAATAATATCCAAAATATAATCTTCAATCTTTACCTAATTAATGAATTAAAATCATTTATTCTCTTTCTATACTGTAGTCAAGGGTAGGAACACATCTTTGTTCTCTGAGTCCTACTTTTGGTATCCTGAATAGAAAATATTTTATCACCTTTGGAAAATCAATTGTCACCTATGTCACTTTTTTCTTAGGAAAGACAATTTTGGAGATGGTCTCATGATGATTTTTCATGGTCAGTAATATGGAATAGATGGAATTGACTTCTTGAGAAAGTATGGATAGAACAGCAAAAGAAAATCCCAGCACCCCTATCAAATAACTTCCTCAGTTCTCTGTTCTCCATATAGGTTTTTGAAAGCAGGAGATGCTATACAAGAATCATTCTATCTTCATGCTCAATTCCCTTTTTACTTCCTTCTGCAAACCAGTCAAAAAGAAAAGGAATAAGTTTTCCATAGAAATTCTGTACATTTCTTAAAGTGTAAGACACAAATTACTCCACATTACATGAATCCATTTATATAAAATGTTCACAAAAGGCAAAATTTATGGAAACAAAACCCATCAATAGTTGCCTAGGACTAAAGGTAAGAGAACAGATTAATTGCAAATGGGCATGAGGAAAATCTGAGGGGTTTTGGTATCTAAAATGTGATTATGGTAATTTTTGGACAATTCTATGTTTAATGAAAATCATTGAATTCACTCATTCTGATGAGTGAATCCTGTGGTAGGAAAATTACGCTCCAAATAAACTGCTTTAGAAACAAACAAAAGCCCCAGAAAACTATAGGCTTTGAAGAGTAACGATGCTTTACTTAAGCTTTTAATGATCTAAATATCATGAGAAAATTCTGGCTAATGAAAAATATTTAAATAGAAAAATAGGACACTGCTTAAATAACTGAAATTAATGCCAAGATATGCATAAAGAATTCCAGGAAATAATTTTATAGAGATTACATGGAACATTTGCCTAAAAAGAGTAGAATTGTGCTTTATTAGACACTATATCTACCATCAAGAAAGAAGGTTGAACTAGCATCTGTACAAGATCTAATAAGATGAGATTAATGAGTACAATATATAAACTTGATTATTTCCTTTTGTTTCTTTGTTTTGTTCCTACAGAAAGACTCTAGCAAAGAAAGAACCAAAAAAAGTGATGAGATCACAGTGAAAATTATTTGTGACACATGCTCACCTAATCCAATTTTCTCTTCCTCTGTACACTGGAAGACTACATTTTCCAGCTTCCTTTGCATTTAAGATGTCACGTTTGGTAAAGAAATATGAGCAGAAGTGATGTGTGTCACTTCCAGGCAAGGCAATGAACCATTCTTCATGTCTATCAAGCTGTCTTCCCTGAGGTTATAGCAGAAAAGATCTCCAAGGCAATGGACCAACCTCACAGAAGAGAACTCAATCTCTTAATTATTTCTTTGAAGGGAGCTATCTGGTAAACCTGCCCAGTTGGCATTAGACTTTGCCTGAACAAGAAAAATATCTTTCTTTTGTTTGACCCATTGAAATTTTAGAATAATTTATTATAGAGGTTAGTATTAATTAGTCTAACTAATATGCTATAGTGCTCAAAACATATTGTTTTCTCTTTTCATCATCTAGATCTATTGTTTCCACCATTTTGAGCTTTTCTAGTTATCTTCTTTCTCTTCTTCACTGACTCCATTTGCTATTCATTTCTAAAGCAGAGAAAGAAATATATGAGTAGTTTGCAGGCTACCTTATGAAGACCCTTCTTTAAGAACTAAGAGGGAGAATGGTGGCCTGCAATTCCTCCTTCAGCAGAGAGAGAGTGTGTGTCAAGTCTTTGGTTAAAATGTTGCATCGTCACCAAGAACAGTGCTTTATCTACCCTCTTAAAGGCACCCTAGGGCGATAAATAGCAGGACAGAAATGTCAGAGTTGGCAGCCATCTCTGGGTCTTGAACTTTGCTTTTATCCTCTGCCACTTTTGGTAGTGAAGAAGCGCATATAGGTTGCTCTAAAGCTTTCTGTTCACTCCAGGGCTACTTCCCAAAGACAACACATTACTATTTCATTTACTTTCAAGTTATTTCATTATTCACATGCCCTCTCCTCCTTTTATGCATAAAAAAGAAATGCAAGGAAAGAAGAGAGGACCTGCCCAGATTCATAAAACATAACCCAAGCCATGCTCAACCCTGGACCATCATCCCAGCCCTCCATGTCACCAAGCCCAGCACATACCCCCCAAATCCACTGTTAAAAAATAAAATAATTCAAATTAAAAAAAAAAACAGTTCATAAAACAGTAAATAAAATAAAGTCAGTTTTTCTTTTTTTTTTTTAAGAACAAAATGAAACTTGAGGGAAAACTTACTGGAGTTACAGTTTATCCTGATACAGTCTAGATGGGGAAAAATAAATGAAAGATGAAATTGCATCCTTCAAGGTAACAGCTGCAGACATCCAAAAACAATCAGTCCACCCTTCCGGGGACAGACACACGCAAGAAATGTGGCCATTTTATATATATATATATATACAGCATGTACAAGTTTAAGGGTGGGTGTATATGTACAGTATATTATTTAGTAAAGTTGGATACATATATATATACACACACACACATATATATATACACGTATGTATAGAGATATATACTGGTATACATATATATCCACAATAGACACCAAGCATGTTTGTTTTCTTCTCCCAAAAAAATACTCATTTTTATGAAGTATTTCAAACCTGGATATTGAAATTTTAATTTTGTTAAACTTAGGAAATTAGAAAAAATTTCCCTACCAAATGCAGATTATACTTCCCTCTATATTTATTTTCTTAAAATTTATCTTTAGAAGTAGTATCAACACAATTAGTGCTTCACTGATATATCACCAGTCTGATACCTTATATCAATTTTTAAAAATCTGTCCTTGAATTTTGTCAGGGTAGTATTAAACCCTTTCTCTTTTTCTAACAAATTCCCTCCACCCTCTCCTTAGTTGTACCCCAAATGCTTTTGAAATTTGCAAATTTGCCATCACTCATGGAGGTAAGGAAAGGGTTAATACCACCTGGTCATCTCCTGTCATAAAATGGCCACTTGCAAACAGCTAACCGCACAAACACCCATCCCAGATTTTAGAGAGGTGGGTCATTGGGTGTAGGGCAAAGGAGATATAGAATGCAATCTCAGTGGATGGGCTTTTCTGACTGCTGCTATTTCAAAGGCTTCCAGGCCAACCCATTCACAGGCCTGTCTCTGTCTTCCTGTCTGAATGCCAGACAGAATTAGGTGCCCAAAGCATTCAGGGAGAAGGCAGGGCAGGTATGTGTGGGGGAGGTTATGGACACCTTTGACATCCTGCCTGTTCTATTCTGTGATTCTGCATCTAAAGGAGAGAAAATTCTTTGTTCTGGTTTTACTGTTTTGAATGGTAAAAAAAAAAAGAAGAAGAAAAGTCTAATTGCCTAGTGCTGATGACCAGACAAGGTGTTCTGTGCCAGAGATTAGAGTATCTATGGTTTTGTTAATCTCTTTTTGAGAGCCATAGGCACACACCACAAAGATTCCTGAACAAAGTCATTGGATGTTACTAGAGGATTGGGCAGAAATGGTTTGAGAAGTGTCTCAGTTAATTGTAACCAACCTGTTCATTTGAACATAAGATTGGTTTACCATGGGTGGGAATCCCAACAGAAATTTGTGTAAAGTTAAACATTTAAAAAGTAGTGGTTAAAATGACAGTGAAAAGGAAGAACAGTAGAGGGAAAGATCTAGTTACAAACTGCATTGCTCTTCTGCTTAAGGTTGGCCCAATAGCTGTTAGAGGACTGGTGGAAGATAATGCCACCGTACATATTTCCCAAAGTAGATTATTTTAAGTGAGCAAGTGAAAAAGAAACTACTGGCAACCAACAAGGCAGAATGAAACTATGTGAAATCCAGATAGGAGCAATTTATGGCACCCAATCATTCTGAGGAAGGAGGCAGGTAGCTTATTTGTTCCCCAGAAGAAACATCTCTTGAGAAAAATCTGGGTACAGTTTCGTGCGGTTAGGTTTGTCATGTGTCGTCAACCGCAACAGAAAAGTGGGAGCAAACAGCCCTGGAGCAACTGGTACGATCACCAGACAGAGGAGGCCATGCCCCTGGGAGGAAGGAGACAGATAAGGCAGGTAGGGAGGAGGAGGGTGTTCGGGTATTGGCTGCACCTACTATCATTCAAAACTAGAGAAACACCTCTTCCTGTCTTATGAAAGAGGGCGGGGAAACGTCTAACTGCGTGCTCAGGAGAAAATAAAAAAGAAGGAGTGAGCCTAAAGACACAAACCAAAGGACTGCCAGCAAAGATCAGTTTTCTTTGGTTTCTGTACAGTGAAAGATATTATTAGTATTGGACAAGAATCTGGTCTAGGGAAATGTGCTGGGTTGGGCTCGTCCTTCTGGGACAGTCAAATGGTTCCGTGTGATATGCATGGTTATTTTGAAACAACGTGAATACTTGGGGCTTTCACAATGGCAGACAATATGTTTCAATCAAGACATAAATTATTTGGTTACTTCACCTGAAAATAAGTGGTTCTAGGGGAAAATCTACCCCAGTGTCTTCTTAAAAAACTTTGAGGGGTGGTCTTCCATTAAGGATATAAATTCTAAGGAAAAAATGAACCAGGGGAATTGATTTGGGAAGGATACTTCCTTAAGATTCATCTGGTGCAGCAGCCAGAGTTTTCTCTCTTTTTGAAAAAAATCTGAGTCTTCTCATAGCATTTAAGGTATCTCTGTATTTGTGTGTGTGTGTGTGTGTTTGTGTGTGTGCACGCACATGCGTGTGCCCATGCTGTTTGATTTTATTTAGTTTTCTGTTTTATTTCAATAAATGAGGAAAAACGACTATTTTTCTATATTAGTAAGCTTTGTGCTGAACACCGAAGAGATGAACGTTTCTAAAAGGTATACGCTTTCAATAATGCATAAACATAGTCAACAAGTCTAGAGAGAGAAGATCTGCAGGATTCAAGTGCAATTAATCAAACTGCATAAAGCTGTCTCAGAGTTTGCATGAGGGAAGAAGTGACTCCAATACTCTGCTGAGGATTCTGCAGGCTTCAGCTCATATTAACTAAGCATGAAGGAAAAAGAGATTCCCTCTATCCATGTTTCAAAAGTAACTATCACGAAAGCAATTTGAAATCATTACATCTGCACGTCACTGATCCACAATATTCCTCTGTAGAGGTAACAGGTAGTCCATGAAGATCTAGCAGTTTAGGGACATGCATTCTAGTCTTGGCTTTGCTACTTCTAATATAAGCTTTCAAGGCTGTATATTTCTTTCTTTGCTTCACATCTGAAAAAGTAAGCATAAAACACTTCCATTTATCTTATAAAACTATTGTGAGATTAAAATAACATGAAGTCTGTTAAATATTTACACGTACTGGAGTAAAATACAGCTATGTATTTCAGTGCTCAGCAAAATATGTTTGATCAATAGGCAAACTCACAGCCTTTAAAAACATGTTGTGTGATGCAGGACGTTTCTCATGTCTCATCCAGTATAATCTTCACATTTAACAGACAGTTCACTAGGCTTTTCTATTATGGGCTTATGTGTAACAAATAAATTGAACTGTCAATTGTTTGTATGCTATAAAAAGCAGTAAAAGATCAAAGTGATCATTTGAAGTTTTGAGGCAGCATTGTTGTATGTAAACTCTACTTGGAGAGGTTTTGTTTTATAACCAAGACAAAAGGTAATATGAATTTTTGGCAAAGAGAAAGAAAATATTTTTGAAAGGGTCCACTTAGGACAGGGTGGAAGAACTTTACAATAAGGCATAAATATGAAGAATTCCCCATATACAAAGATTTTAAGTTTAGTTTTCCATGTCAGGTTTGAAAGTTTAAATGAACTCTGACCAGTAATTGTGATAAATAATGCCCTTTAGAGAAAAAACAAGCAATTATTACTCTAAGGGGGGGCTAACTGTTTTGTGCAACCTATTTCAATATAGGAGGAATTAGACTTATGGTGTGCCAAAAGGCAAAATAAAATAAAATAACATATGTGCCTATGAAAAGAATATACCCCAGATTTCAGCTACAGTTTAAAATAGAAAAAGTATGCTTCTAGGAATACATATGGAATCTATGAGTAACTCGGGTATTTGTATGTGAGTATATGTCAGAGAGAAAGAAAGGGGAGGAGGAAGGAAGGGAATGAGAGAGAGAGAGGGAGAAAGAGAGAGAAGAGATGGGGGAAAAAGGAGAGAGAGGGGAGGAGTGGGGGAAAGAGGGAGACAGAGGAAGACAGAGAGAGAGAGAGAAGAAACAAACGGGAAGGCAGAGAGATCATACTCTACCTTTGTTGTTTATCTCCTTTTAACCTCCCCTCTGTCCTTAGTGTTTTCTTCTAAGATGTGAGAACAATCACAGTTGACTTTTTGATCTTTAAATAACAACAAATAATATGGAAAAGCAAATTATCTGTTTATAGACACAGGGTGCATTCCTCCAGACTCCCACAGGGCTGAATTCGCCTCATATGTATGTCTGTCCCTCAGTTTGAAGTAGGTACAACAATAAAGATCATATTCGTCTTCTTTCTTCTGTGAGTTAGGTGGGAAGAGGTTGCGTCTGGATTTTGGTTTTGTTTTATGTTTTTGGCTCTGTTTTTTATTCCTTCTGCTGCTTTTTGGTTGCTGGCTTATATATACACTTAAAGGCAGTTTATTTGAGGTGAGGAGGGAAAGGGAGGGAGGGGTGGAGGGGCAGGGGTATGCCAATCCCTGTGGGCTGCTCAGTACTCCCTGTTCTCAAGGCTGTTTGCTATGCGGGCCGCAGGCTTTGGGCCTTTGAAGGGTTGAATACCATCTTTTGATTTACCATGGTTGATGTGGGAAGGACTGTAAACTCAAGAACACACCAAAAAAAAAAAAAATACACCAAGAAAAGATAACCAAACACATACACGTACACAAACAAAAGAAAACAAAGAGTCACATTAACAACAGAAACCAAATGAAATTGGGCAAGAGAAAGGGCACAATGTTGTAAAAGCTGCAAACTGGAAGTAAAATAAAAGACATAGCTAAAGAAGTCACTGCTCAAAACAGTCGTCTGTGTCCTACCGATTTCGAATTAAAGTGTAGGCATTTTATAAATGTGACCAGTTGACCTGGCAGCAGATAAGACTGGTATGGATTCAAAAATCCTACCTTTCCGCCAACTAGAGCTTTTTATGGTCGGTCTCATATCTGGTACATTTGTCTGTCATGTTGTTCTTGGACCTCTAACAAGCTGTTCCACTAGAATTTTTATAAAAGGACTCTGTAGCCAAACATATTCTACCTATTTAAATAAATCCATTAGCTTAGAGTGTTTGGACTCAGCTATATCACTAATCCTGTCAGCACTGGGCATCGACTTTCTGCTGAGTGGAAAAAGCAGAAAAAAACAATCGTTCGTTTCTTCCAAAAACCAACAGACCTCCCTTCTTCATAGAATATCAGTTCAAATTCCAGTACACATTATCAGGAGAGGTTGCTAGGCCATAGGAGAATTTCCAAAGTAGTCATTTTGGCTAATGTCAGTGAAACAGCAGATCCTGTCTCAGTAAAGTGACAAACTTGAGGTTGTTATGTTTTTCAAGTTATATACTCTATGAGGAGTAAGGTGACTGTTGACAGTGTGAGACAACAATTGTCATACAGAGGGCAGTGGAGAGGTAGTTGAACAGGGTTAGGAAGGAAAAAGGGATACATGTCAGGAGGCACATTTTCCTTTCATACATCGAGGACTCTAAAAGAAGGGAATTAATTTTCTAGTGAAACAACAGAGACAATCTGATGTATCATCCCACTAGGAGAATGCATAAAGAGATCCCAGTGTCATCAAGGACCCCAGAATTCTCATCTGAAGAGGGTCTGCAGAGCTAGACACAATGCCCTTCTCATCCTACTTATGTGGCTTAGTTCTCACCACCCCACCCTCCCATTTTTGCCTCAGCTCCTGCCTGTGACTCTCACCATTGACTGTTTTGAGTGGCGACCAAGGAGTTGGAGTGACGGGACTATGATTGATCAAAAGATGGGCCAAAGTAGCGTGTTTTACACAAAAGCTAAACGATTCCAAAAAAACAAAGAAAGGAAACTTAGAAAACAAATAATCTAGTAAAGAAACCACCACTGTCAGAAATCAGAAACTGACATCAAAACCTCATGCAGAAACAAGGAGAAGATTTTTGTTGCTGTTGGGTTTCATCCTTGGTCTATTACACAAGAGGTGAGCAGCTAACTTTCAAAAAACAAAGAATTCAATCAAACCAATAAAAATCAGAAAAGAAAGGGAAGACAAGCCCAAACAGAATAGCAGAGGGTCCTGCATACGATACCTAAATTAACCATGAGCTTGACACGCCCCCCGTCCAACTCCAGACGCAGTGTGTCCGCAGAGTCCCTGGAGGTAGTAGCCACCAGGAGCCCGTAAGCTCGCTGGGACATGAAACGGAAGGACACATCCTCTGCCTCGGTATGCATGACCATGGGCATGATGATCTTCATGTACATGCTGCCATCATAGCTCAGGATGGATGCCTCTGCCAAAGAAGAATGGAGGAAATGGTTAGCATAAAGAATGCTAGAGTTTCAAATAGCCCGTTGCACCCAGGTAGAGGAGAGAAAACACAGGACGACTTTTGCTTAATTACACCAGGTGACTTGTGCTTCATTGACACACTGGTGGTCTGCTTTTCACTTGCATAACCCTGTGCAGACCATTTAAACTATAAGGCTCTATTTCCTCATTTTCAAAATTCATACCTGCCCTAGATTGCTCACAAACCTCTCCAGGATACCAAAGTGGGAAAGTATTTTGCAAAACTGAAAATGCGACCTACAAATAGTAATTGTAATGCGGTATGCCAAAAATAAAACAAATGTACAAAAAACACCTAGGATCACCGCACTCCAAAGTATTTTCATGAAAAGTGGGGGAGCAACAGTGTATAACCACTAGCATCAACAAAGAGATATTTTCCAGAGAGCTGGGAGAAACAGGCTGTAGCATGGAGCCAGTTTCAACTGTATCCCTTGTGACCAGGAACTATGAGAGTTGCTCAGACCATTGATAGATCGATCAAGCCAGAATTAGAACAACAGTATAAAGCCAGTGGCATTCTTGGGAAACTAATTTTACTTGTATTGAAATGGTGCTTCCATAAGGAAGGCAGTAAGAAGATTCTGGTTTTTGACACTTTCTTAGTTTAAGACAAGCCAACCCTCACCACTTGTCAGTTATCTCAGTGTTATCATGTGAATCAATTAAAACAATTTTAAAACAAAGAAATCAAGGTTCCTGGAGGAAGATGTTATCATATCAAAGTCACACAGACCAGATTTTGACCCATTATATTTCATACCAAATCAAAGAGTTGCTTTGCAACATGGTGATACTCAACATGTATGTTTGTTTAATCATCCATTTGGCAAATATCTTCAGAGAACACATGAGGGAAATAGTCTATGAAGTCAGTCTGTCACTGGAAGCAGTATGTGGCATTGAGCAGGGTCCTTATTAAATATTTATTGTTGACAAATAGTTGCTATTTGTGCTATGGAGAATATATAGGTAAAACAGACAATGTTTCTATTCCAAAAGGAGACACAGAATGTACACATACCTTTACTTAAATATAAGAGGGACTACAAATATGTGCTAGGTGTAAAGCCATTGTCATTCAGAGATGGGCTGTGGGACATAGGTGAGTAAAGCAGATGGGACAGAGTGAACACTTCTGGAGGACAGGTGGGATTTGTAAAGAAAGAAGTGATAGCATCAGATTTAACATATAAATTGCATGCATATCTGTAACATAAAAGAGGAAAAAGAGATTTTTAGATAAGTACTAATTTAAGAGGAACATTTAAATATTTTCTTTGGGAAACACAATTGACCTTCTGTATCTGCAACATCCATATGCATGGATCAAAAGTTTTATAAAATATGATCTGCACTGAACACATACAGATAGTTTTCTTGTCATTATTTCCTCAACAATACAATAGAACAACTATTTACTGAGCATTCATGGTGTATTTGGTATAATAAGCAATCTAGAGATGATCTAAAGTATACAGGAAGATATGTGTATCTTATATACAAACACTATATCATTTTTATAAAAGAATTGAGTATGCATGTATTTGGGGATCCAGGGTATACTGGGACAAATGCCCCAAGGATTCCAGAGAGAACTTCCTGTAAATGCAGTTGCACAAAGGTAGTTCCACACTGGAATAAAATCAATGGACTTTGGTGGATTCTGGGAAGGTGAGTAGTTAAGACTTTTCGGCAAATACTATGAAACATTTGTTTGTTGATATGTATCAGGTATACTGTTAAGGATGTAACAATAAAGAAAAAAGAAAAGAGATGAAGGCCCCTGCTTTGATATACAGAAGGAATCAAGACAGATGGAGACAAGTGAACAAGTGGCAGGCTGACTACACCATCACTCAATTTACATAGCCCACAAAAAGTCTATGAAATGTAATACAAAGGCACCCATTAAGGTTTCTGGAAAGCAACCATTCCTCAGGTAAAACTCATACCATGCCATACATTACAATTTGAAAACTGTATGAGGATCACAGATAAAAGTGTCACAGTTATGTCCATCACAATAAAAAGCATATGTACCCTGCCAGCCACTTTACTTCAGTTTCTTAGTTGCCCAGGTTATAGTTCCTGTTCCAGTTTCAGTTGCTTCTGTGTTGTAGAAATAACTAGTCACTGTGATACACAGCTGGTCAATATGATGCACATTGTATACACCAATCCCCAACTGTCAAGCCATCCTATCTCTGTACTTCCTGCTTGCTTATCTCATATGAGTCATAGAGCACCAGAGATCAGTCCCTGATATTTTGGTAATAATCTCAATCAGTGCCTGTCAAGGTAAATAAATCTGCCTTTAAATCCTGGGTGTCATTTTGGTGTTTCTGCTTGTTGTTTCATCTGGTGCACTGGCCAGGAAGACTGACAGTGCTGACCTCAGCTCCCCAGTCAAGGCCATAGTGGACAGAGCAAGGACCTCTCTGGGTCCCAATAAGAAGGCATGTGTTCAAGATTTTCGAGTCCCCTCAGAGGTCTAGAGGAAGATTCCTGGCTCCTCACTTGAGTGGCTCACAGCAGACCCCAAAGGGAAGAGGACACAATCTATCTGTCTGCCTGCCTGCCTGATACTGGTAAGAAGCCCAGGAGCACCCCAGTCAGTCTGTCAGTCCTACTCAATTCAAGCAGAAGAGTGTTATCAACTCCTTGTTAATTAAGGCCATGCTGAAAGGAAGGGGGTTTGGAATGTTTAACTTCTGAGTGACTGCTAAAGGATTTTGTGAGTAGAATCAACAGTGTAAGCAATAGGCTGCCCCATCTGTGTGACAAGACTGGAAATACTGATTCATGGTGACTGATTGGGACCTTACCTGCATTCCTGTGGTGATCAACATATGGCATAATGAAGGCCCGCACACTCCTTAACTAAGCTGTGCCTAAATCTGCATGAGAGGTGCATCCAGGTGAGCAGCTGAACGGTCTTTCTCTGAGGTGCACCCAACCTTGTGCAAAATACACAACACACACTAGGAAGTCAGAGATGGGAACTAACTTCCCTAACTGCAGGAAAAAGGCCTTTTATGAAGTTAAAAATAAAACCAAGGTTCTCCCTGCATCTCAAAGAAAAAGAAAACAAAGGGGTCTATTCTCCTTAGAATTCCATCTTGGCACCCTCATTGGCCACTGTAATTGCTGCCAACACTTATAGCTTCACTCCCCACTCCCAATTCATCTACTTACAGCCAACTGAACTAGTCCCAGCTAGTCACTGCCTGCCATTTGGCCACAGAGATCCTCCCTCCAAATCCTTCTGTTTACACACCTATCCAGATCAGATAGTATCATCTGACACCCACCTAAGAGGACTGTCAACAATTCCTTCTCAGTTCCACATTCTAAATGAGAAAAACTGGACTCTTAGCCCTGAAGAATAAGTTGCCATGGCCTTTTCAAAGGCCACCTTGTCTGGAAACAATGCAGTCAAGCACTTCTTAAAGATGTCAAAAAGGGGAACAAGAAGCCCATTAACAACTGTTACCCAGGAACCTGACAAAAAAAGTTACCTGATGTTTGCAAGAAAATCCAGTCTGATAGATGACCATACCTTCTGGCTATGAGTTATAAGGACTATGGACACTAAAACAAACAAAAAACTAAATAAATAAATAAATAAATAAATAAATAAGAATTATCAAAAACTGCAACCTGGATCAGTTGACAGCCCTTTATCATTCTGACAGGTTCAAACTACACCAGAACAGGCTCCCTTCTTCAGTTGGGCCACTGGTAGCCCATAACACCATCATTGGGGCAACTAGGACTCTTGCCTATCATCTCTTCTGCCAGGCACAAACTTGCAACCTGGGAAGACATATCACCAAACCTAAGTTCCTGTATAAGCCAGTCCCCATAATGCTTCTGGGAAGAGACCTCCTCTTCAAGTTAGAAGTGACTGTTTCCTTTGCACCAAATCAGTCAGCCTCTCTCTTGTCTAACCCTGCACTTTCAACTTTGATCAGTTCCCTGAGACAGATGATGTTCACATCAGCCTGAGATAGACCTACACAGTTCTGAAATTTGCAAAACTCTCCTTCAAGAGGTATGAACTAAGAACTGACCTCTGGGTCTGGCCATCAACCATGCCACCTCACCACAACCTCCCATTACTGTCAAATATCATGAGAGGCACAAACAGGCATCCGGCCACACATCAGCCTGACAGACTGTTAATCACCTTTGACAAGATCTCCATGACCTCAACAATGCAGTCATCACCTTGCAACTCTGCAGTTCCTGATCCACACACCCTTTTTGGACTGTTCTAGACTTAAAAGATGCCTTTCTCTGCTTGCAAGTTGCAGTCAGAAGCCCCTTCAACTGAGAAGATCCTGAGATAAAAGGTCAGCTCACTTGAACTTAATTGCCACAAGGAGTTAAGAACTCTCCCACTATGTTCAGGGAGGCTCTAACAACAGATTTTCTCAAGCCTCCAGCACCTTTATCAGAGGTTTCTCTGTTTCATTCAGCATTGTTACAGCCTCTCAAGCAAACAGTATAGACTGTCAAATTGCTAAAACATATCTATCTCTTGCCTATCAAGTCAGTTCAAGATCTCTGAGCTGCTAATGCCATGGCAATTGCCCTCCATAAAAATTGCCTCAGTCTTCTGCCACCCTTAGCCTGCTGGTACACCTGCCTGGACAGAAAGAATGTCTTCTTCTGCCTTCTATTGGCTCCTGTCAGCCAGATCCTTTTCACAAAGGCCCCAGTTCTGAACTAGAACCAAGTTGCCTGCTGGAAAGACACAAAAGTTCTGCTAAAATATCTGGCAGAAACTGTTTACAAGAAAAAGAAGCTTCACAAATTTCTTGAAGTTTCTGGTTTCTATAGAATCTAGATTCTATAGAATCTGGATCTAGTTTACAAAAACTATGATGCTTACTCAGATTGTCATCCCTATCTGTGCAAATACTTGGATCCAGTCACTAAAGGCTGCCTCTCTCCCTTTGCCTCTGTGTTCTAAAAGCCACTATCCTTCTGATCAATAAAGCTGAAAAATCTCACCTTAGGCCAAAACCTAACTGTCCAGGTTCCACACGGTATACTAGGTCTCCTGAGTAACTGTAGACCACTATAGATGCTGAGTAAATCCTGTTTATGGATGGAAGTTGTTCTGTTAAAAATGAAGTCACCTTGGACAAAGCTATTTTGGCCAAACTTGTGTTCAAAATGATCTGATCCAGAGGCTAACCCCCCTCCAGGGCTCCGATTAGCTTAACTATCAACCTTAAGAAAAAAATAAAACAACCTTTGTCCATTATTCCAGGAAGATCCATCTTATTCAAAGCCAGACCTGCCCCCATCACATGTTCTGCAAGCTTAATCCTCAGGCTTCAGCATCCATGTCACCAGTCCTGAACTTCCGTTCCTTATCCATAATGAGAAGAATTTTGTAGGGTCCATGTGTGGAAATCATCCCTAGATATGGTCTACCCTTGACATGCCACATACAGGCCACAAGAAATAAAACCCCACAGAAACAGTTTGTAACTAGCTCCACAAAAGTTTAGCTAAAAGATCAGTTTTATCTGTAGGTACTTCTATACACACATATAACCTAGATATATACTAACTACCTCTACAAGTTTCAGAAATCCAACCTAAGAGCTGCTGAAAAATTTACCTGGACCAAACACTCACTCTAAAGAGATGATGTACTCAAATTCCTTCTCCGATCACTCTAGATACTGACTAGTCCACACTTGGCTGAAAGCCTGTGAACACAGTTCACAGGAAGGCTCCATACCTACCCCCTTGATTTTTGTTTCTTTTTAGGTTACTTACCTCAGTCCTTGCTTCACTGCCTCCTTATATCTGTGTGTTTGTTTGTTTAAAGTAAACTCTACAGATGGTTATCCCAAGAGAATAGAACAATCAAACACTTAACCAAGATTTGATGAGTGTCCATGCACATTGGACACTCTCCTAAGTCATATTAACCCTCTCACTACCTTTCCAGAGTAATGTTATAGAACAGAAAGATCTAAATTATGTCTCTTCTTTAAAACAATTTAGAGAAAAAACTTTGTAATAAGACAATCTTGGGGACTTTGGATAAGGCCCATCCCAGTATCACTGATAACTGCAATGTTATTGCTTCTAGTTGGGCCTTGTCTCAGAAGATCACATATAATATGCTCAGCAAATATTTGCCAGAAAAACTAAAAGATGGGGGAGACGTAACAGAAAATGCCCTCCCACCCAGCCAATATACTTCAGTTTCTTAGTTAGCTAGGTAATAGTTCCTTGTCCAGTTCCAGTTGCTTCTCTTAGAAACAACTGGTCACTCTGATACATAGCTGGCCATTAGGATATACATTGTATAAACCAATCCCCAATTGTCAAGCCATTTTGTCTCTACTTCCTGCTTGCTATTCTCATATAAGCCCTAGAGCACCAGAGATCAGGGTGTGATATTTTAAGAATGTACCTGATCAGTGGCTGTCAATGTAAATAAATTTGCTTCCAAATTCTGGGTGTCATTTTGGCTTTTCTATTTGCTGCTGAAATACTATGAATATCTGTGCTTAGATGAGAAATACAATCTAAATTTAACATGTGCTCCAGATATGAAAAGAATAGTTTTATCTCCCGGAAAAGCAGCATCAAACAAAGGTCAGAAATGGTAGCCAAAATGTATTGAGCACTTACTTTTCTGGTACTATCTAGAATTTTACATAAATTAAGGAGTCACTTAATCCTCATGAAGAAAACAATGTTGTTACATTTTAAATACCAGGTCACAAAGCTAGTAAATGGTAGAATTGGGAACAGAATTCAGTCTGGTTCTTGTGACTGTGGGTTCAAACATCTACCAAATTGTCAGAGGGTTATGCTAGGCACACATCTAAATTTCTCCTTTTTCTTTTTTTGTGGTACTAGGAACCCAGGGACTTTACAATGAACTACATATCTACATATCTAGTCCCCTCCCCACTTTTTTTGACAGGGGTTCGTTAAACTTCTATGTTGCTAAGTCTGGGCTTGAACTTGCAATTCTCCTGCCTCAGCATCTCATTGTTCTAAGATTACAGATGTGTGGCACCATGCTCAGATCACAAGTTTTTAAGAAGTAGAGCATATTTATAATGCTTTATTTTAAAGAAGTCAATAAGAAGCTAAGAACTCTTGTGAGTCGGCACCATGTGCGGGCTGATGGGGAGAGCCAGACGCCAGCCCTCTCCTGTGGATCAGTGCCATTTGTGGACTTCAGGGCAGGAGAACAAGAAGTCAACAAGAAGCTAATAATTCCTGTGAGTCAGCACCATGTGTGGATTGACTGGGGGTAAGCTAGATGTCACCCCTCTCCTGTGATTCGGCACTATTTGTGGACTTTAGGGGAGGAGAACAAAAAGTCAACAAGAGGCTAAGATTCATGTGAGTCCATGCCATATGTGGGATGACTGAGGGAGAGTCAGATGCCAGCCCTCTCCTGTGAGTCAGCACCATTCTCAGAATGCAGGGGAGGAGAACAAGAAGTCAACAAGAAGCTAAGAACTCCTGTGGGTTGTTGCCATGCATGAGATGACTGGTGAAGAGCCAGATGTCAGCTCCTCTGGCACATAGGTAGAGACACAAGAAGAGCTAATCCTCCCGCACCTTCCTGTAAGCAACCGGCTGACCCAGAGAAACACAGGCTGTGATGATAACTAATGAGGTAAAATACAACTTAATTCTTGTAGTGTTTACAGTGCTTCACTGACTTTGCAGGCCTAAAGCCAGTAGTCTGATTATCTAGTCAGAGCATGGATACACCCAACATAGCATATATGAAGGATCTCCTTCTGAAGGTAGTAGCTATTGTTAATTCTCTATTATCTTGTTTTGAAATCCTGTATCATTCTCATTGTTTTGTTTGGTTGGATTTTACTCTGTGTTGTCTTGTTTGACTTTGTTGTATCGGATGGCATGAGTAGCTGTTTCGAAGATGACACAATATATTATGGTAGCCATTTTGGATTTACTATTATCTTGTTTTAAAGTCCGATATTGCATTTAGTGTTTTGTTTTTATTAGTTCTATTCTATGTTTTGTTTGAGCTTACTATATCTCAAGGTATGGTCAGCTATTTTGAAGGCAAGAGGCACTGTGGTAACCAGTGTTGACTTCCTATTATCTTGTTTTGAAATCCTGTGCCCACTGTTTTGTTTTGATTGGCTTTATTCTGTTTTATTTTGCTTGGTTTTATTCTCTCTAAAATAAAATTTAAAATAAATAAATAAATGTAATGCTTCATTTTAGAGAGTTCTTCAGTATGTGTTTGTATGTATATACATATGCCATTATTTAAACATATATTATTTATGAATATACAAATGTATATAAACATAGATGATACATATACTGTCAAACAACATATTGTCCTAAATAAATATGCACAGTATTCTGTGCAAAATAAATATGCACAATGCTCTGTGTCTAATTATGAGCACCATTAGTCATAGTATACATTCAATATACAACTACATATAAGCAGATATGTAGGATATTGAGATATTCAAAAGATATTAGGATATTGAGACATCAAATGGTTGTGTTATGTATTCCAAATTTAGCTGTTTTTGATCCTCTGAATATGTGTGTGTCAGAACATACACATAAATGAATGCATCTTTTTACAACAATACTGGTGGTATCAAAGAATAAATACCAGGTGAATACAGAAAATAATGGTTTGAGATAAAGTGTATATCTCAATGTGCACCCTTCCTGTGCATCCCTATGTGTTCTAGCATTAACCAAGTATTTTAGAGGAATACAGTGAAGCAGAAAATTTAATACAGGAATCACCTGAAACAAAATCTGGCCCATGTTCTCATATTAATTTTCTTAAAATATTCAAAACATAAGGACTATCATGATTAGAATCTTAATTTTAGGGGGGAAATGAGTCTAAAAGAAAAATTATTCAATTTATAAATCTATCAGATCATTGAATATAGAGTGATTACACCAGGGGTTGTCAGTCTAATATTGCTGAAGTTGTTTCCCTCCTTCATTCTTATTTTCATTGCTTATTATCTCTTTTTGGCTTAAGTGAATCTTTTCTAAAATCCTATTTTAATTTCTGAATGATATTTAACAACACTTTTTGAGCTACATTCTTAGTGATAACTCTCAAGGCTGTAACATACCTCTTAATTTACTGGAACCTATTTCATCTTCATATTAATTTCAGTATACTATAAGAACTTTTTTTGAAATGCTGGGCATTGAACTTGCTCTCCCACTAATCTACACTCACAGTTCAAAAATAGAAATGTTATTGTTACACTGTTCTCTTACATATACATAAATATATATATATATATATATATATCAAACCAAAAATAACACTTTTATAATCATATATTCAGAAACATATCTTTTTCAGCAGATAAGAGCTCAATTACATTTATGCACCACTTTATTTTTAGATTAAGATAAATTATTTGCCATCTCTTATTCTTTGTTTCTTCCTATGAATTCAAGTTACCATCTGGTGTCACTTCCTTTTTCCAGCACAGCTTCATTCATTGGGGTTTTACTGTCAAATATATGACAGTTCTATATGTTATAGGTACAACAACATGATTTTATAGGCACTGTTTTATGCATTTGCATACTGAGAAAGAAATGTGTAGTTATGCTACCTTTCCTCATTACCTACATAATTACTTCTACTGTAGTTTCTTAATTTTTTTCATGTAAATTCAAATTAATGTCTGCTCTCACTTTCAGCCTAAACTTGCTTTACAGTAGGTCTTATAAGGTAAATATGCTAATGATGCACTATCTGCTTTTGTTTATTTGGGATGTTTTTATTTCACCATCATATTTGAGCAACAACTCTGATGGGTATAGGCTTCATAACTAACAGTTATTTTTTGCCCAATGTTTCAATATAACACCACTGCCTATAACTTCTATTGTTCCTGAAGCGATGCCAGGTACTAACCTCACTGTGGTACCCTTGTATATGGTACTTTCCTTTTGCTGTTTTCAAAATTTTCTCTTTATGTTTGACTTTAGGCATTTTTATTACACAGTAATATATCTGGATATAGATCTCTTTGTCTTTACCTTATCTATACTTTGAACTTTTTGGACATGTAGATGAGCATTGGTCATCAAATTGTGGAAGTCTTCAGATCTAATTTAAACATTTCTTCCACTGCCTTCTATGTTTCCCATTACATATGTTGATATATTTGAAGGTACCCACATTTCTCTGTTAAGATTAGTTTTCATTCATTTTTCTTCTACTCAAATTGTATAATCTCCACTGATCTACCTTCAAGTTTATTGATTCTTCTAACAACTCAAATCTTTGTTGAGACCTTCTAATAAATTTCTCATTTTTGTACCTTCCAAATCCAAAATTTTCATGTGGAGATAGTATCGTGTATAACTTTTCCTTCACTAATATTATTTGATATGTCATCATTATCTCATCTTGCTTTTTTCCTTTAAACACAATTATGTCTAGATACTGACCCACCATAAGGTCTGTGCTTTGTGTGTGTGTGTGTGTGTGTGTATGTGTGTGTGTGTGTGTGTTTCTTTAGTTAGAAACATGTTTGAGCTAATTTCATGACACATTTTCTAAGTAATGTGAAGTCTCTGATATCCCTGCTGAGATATTTTCCTGGTTTTGTTTGCTTGTTTTAAATTTTTATTTTGTTCTGCCTTCATAAATGTTGCTCCTGGGTCAGCATAAGCTACTTATTAGTCATATATTTAAGCATCCCTTAATCAATTATATTTTTAGCTTTTATTTGTTAGATATTTGTGATTTGGACTGATTTCAGGGAGTTTATATTTTTTACTTCATGTTTAGCCAGGGACAGGTAGTTTGGAAATTATTCCCTTCTCAGTCTTGAGTAGGCACAACCTTGAATACAAGGACAGTCTTTCAGATCACCAAGCATGAATGTGGTTTTATTTTTAAGCCTGGTTTTCAAGGAAGTAGTAGTTGCTTATTTTTCAGTTATATTGTTGAACCCATGGAGCCTGTGTGTCTTTTACCTTAACTGATGGAGCCATGTCTGGTTTGGAAATGCTTCAAAATCAGGTCTATATTCTGATTACTCCTGAATGTGTGTACATGAGCAAATGCGTCAACTTTCCAGACTCACAAGGATGAGTATGATCCCAGTGGGACCCTTCATGGCTTTCTCTCCCCTGATTCTATCTACCAAGCTTCTGGATAGTCTGCCATTTTGCTCACCGCTGCTGGTATCATGGAGCCACCTGCCTTTTTTCAGAATTGCTTATCTACAAGGTCTATATTGCTTTCTAAAGATCCTTAACCATGAACTTCTTTAAGCCCTCTTCCAGATTGACTCCTGTGAAATCACTGGGGCTTTTGATTCTTACCATGGATATCTTCCCCTGGACAGAATTTCTGCTCCATTGCACCCTAGATGGGTGCAGAAGCAGCAGTAAACATCTTTCTGAGTGATGTACTGGAAGTATGAACAAGCCCTGGGGAGAGGAGGGTACTCCAACTGAGGAGGGTACTTCTCAGTTTAACCTTCCCAGAATAGAACCTCCACTCTATGACTAAGCCAGCTGAGGGCCACTTGGAACCCCAGTATTCTTGGAATGTCAGAGCTAAGATGCAGACATATAAATGAGGAATGGAGAGAGACGTGAGTCCACCTTCTCATGGCTCCCTAGAATACTGCTGCTGCAACATGGAGCTGAGGGAGTTAAGAAGTGTCTCCTGCCCCTTCTAGGGTGAAAGAGCTCTGGTTTTGCCCACACTCACCTGCAGTTAACCTTCTATAACCAGGAGAAGTAGGGTGCCAGATGGGAGCAAGTTGTGGTTTAAAAGTCTTAGTTCTCAACTTTGTTACTGCAGTTTAGTAGGTCTCTTGTATTGACATCTTTATTTGATATTTATCCTTAGAACAATTCTCAGTGATATTTAAATGTGTTTATTTGTAATATGTGTGCAAGAACTGATAATTGTCACTATTTAAGGGGTCATTTCACAAAGAAAATGGTCTACTAAGCTCCTTGACTAGCAATTCCAGAGATACTATATATTTTTGCTATTACACGTTTCACACATCTCTCTCCACAAATTTTTTCTTAGTTCTAAGTGATGATTATTTGTATTTGTCACAAAGCATCAATTTCATTTATAGAATGGAATAAATAATTGCTGTTCTTTAATCATTGTGACATTTAAAAATATATTTTACCACTAACATTTTTCTTATTTTCAGGTATTTTCTTTGACCTCACTGATCAATGACATCTTTTTACACTACCATCTTCTACTCAAAAGAAAAAAAAAAAAACCTACCTTCCACTGGCAGTCAGAGGCTCCTGCACTAAAGAAAGATGTTGGCACTGTTACATTGAGCTTTATGAAGAAAATTAGTATAAAAAAAGCTTTCTGTGCATTCTTGGGTTAAAGAAACAATTCAGGAAGAAAGAAAATAGTAATATTTACTTTGTGTATTTCTTTTAACTATACAATGCTTGAATTTCCTGTAAAATGATAGCCACTTCCCTAGCATATATTAAACAAGTCTCAGAAAATCATGAATTTCATGTCTTTTATTCTTTTCTTTTTAAAGAAAAAATTATTTTATCTATAGTACATACTATTTTAAAATCTAAGAGATGTAGATACAAATAAAGAAAGAATTAAACCTTTCCCAAATCATACCACCAACAAAACAATCATTGCTAAAAATAGGGAAGAATATTTATCTTTTTCTAAGCATATACACAAATAGAAGGATAAATATAAGCTCTTTAAAATATGGGAAAATTCTGTATATGCTTTTAACTGGTTAATTTTCCTGAGGTTAACAAAATTAAAAATTGAATTTTCAAATATTTTTACAAGAGTTTTTTTTTGCCCAAACAGTCCACTAATATCTAAAAATGGCATTAAAAATGTGAAATTTTTTATGCCATTATTTTAAGTCTTCTAGTGAAAACATCAATCTCTTACATTTCTCCATCTCTGAATTTTGGAACTATCTTGGATCACATGTTATGTAGAAAAAGTGTTAATTCGAAAGATCTGGGTTGCTCAAATTTTATACCTTCCCAAGAAAGGTCTATTTTGATGGTTGGCCCTGTAGCAGCTCCTGAGAATTGAGCTCATGGAGTGTTCTGAATGATGAGCGTGTGTATGCTTAGGGCCTTGAGCTCCACTGTATTAATGCATCTAGAGAGGTAATAACTGACAATGCAACACCTGCTGTCCCTCTAGGGTCTGAAGCATCAGTAACTGAAATCAGTCATGCAAGCACTTCAGGCCTATGTAACTGTCCTTCTATATAAAACCTAGACTCCAGAATTGCTTCCTGACTGGAAACATTTTCCATGTGCTATAACACAATACGCTGCAGAAATTAGGAGTGCTTTCTGAGACTCAACTGGGAGAGGACACTTGGAACCTTGTGCCTGGTTTCTTCCAGGCTTTGTTCCATGTGCCTCTTCCCTCTGCTAATGTCACTGTTTAACTTCTACTGTACTAAACCCTAACCCTAAATGTAACAGCTTCTGGTCCTAAGTCCTAGAGAATTATTCAGATTAAGTGTCTTTAGCCAGACCGCTAACATACAGGTGTACTTTGTTATATATTAATGATGTATCCAATCAGTATACCTCTGTGTATTTCAATGCCACTTCTTTCACCAAGATTTTTGTTTTTTAATCTCAGTTTCTCTACTCTTAAGTAATTTTGTTTCATCCTTAACTGTTTGGGTTTTATGATAGTACCTTTGGAAAACAAAATTTACTATGGTTATATTATGTAATTTGTTAATAGTTGTAGCTGTCTGTTTACATTCTTTACATGTCGGTTACATTATTGTTGCATATAATTCTTTTCACACTTCAAAAATTTACTCATTTTTATTAGTATATGTTTGCAATACCTAGCAGTTACAGTCATCTTGGAAAAATCCTAATACAGAATTTTGTAGATATTGCTTTACTGCACTTGAGATTGTATGAGGTGTGATTGAAATATATGGTGCAGGTTGAAATAAAAAAATGTATAATAGTAAAAGACACATTGCCACTTATCCCTTTCAAAGATGCAGTGAATGCTGGGACTCATCTTAGTCACTAGATTTGGCTCCATGAGACTTCCAGATTTTCCGCAAAGGAAAAATGACCATGAAAGGTAAACATTTTGAATCAATTCAGGATATCAAGATAGCCACAATGTCACAACTAAAGACACAAAAAGGGACTTTTAGAACTACTTCTGAAAGTAGCAAAAATGATATAGGTGAGCTCAAAGTAGAGTAATTTGAGAGGGTTACTGGCAAAATATCTTTTACTATATATTTTTTAATTTAAGCACTGCATGTGATATCAGCATCCTACCTCATCAAAGTATGTAATGTTTGTCCATATACCTGAAGAACAGGAATTTGATCCAATGCCCTAATCAATACACTTCTCAGATTGAGCATACCATATAAAATATTCTTAGAATCTATCATGCTATTCTGAACTTCAGATTTAGTTCTATACACTAAAAGTTTCTGGTTTTGGACAATCTTTTTGGTAAAATATGACTTTTTATTGTGGAAGACTTTTATTTTATCAGTCGTCCTCTTAGTTTCTCTAAAATGGATTTAATCTCTTTGACTTTTTTCATTAGCAATCACTGTGATGATCGCTAGCACTTTCAGGCAAAACTTCACATTTTAGCTATATTTTCTCTGCTTCTTTTCGTTATAAAGTTATTTCAAGTTAGTTATGTAATGGCATTGTTTTGGTTCTCATTTTTTTCCTTCAGTCTAGAATCTCCGTCTCACTGTCCCTCAGACAAATGGTTTTAGTTTGCCTTTGAATCTTTGTGGCATTATTTTAATTTTAAATTATTCTTTAATGCAAAGGTACTCTAGGTTATGCCTCATGAAAATTTTTTCCTGCTTACTCTTTTGTTTTTTTTTTTTCACAAAATCTTTGACTTTTCTAAGCCATTTTCCTTCCTTTATTTTTATACTGGTTTTCACTTGCACTGTCACATTGTAGCTTCTGTTTTGCCCATTCTCAGGACACATGGACTTCTATTCTTTAAACATAATTTTAGTGACTTTCTGACTCTGTCATCTACAGTTTAGTGCTTCAATACTGTTAGTTCTCAGTACTTTTTGCTGTAACTGGAGAGACAGTAGAATATGGGAAGGAAATGAAGAGGAGAGAAGACAAGCTCAACAAAGGCTGTCCATAATTTTTATTTCACTACCTTGACTGTGTACTCATTCCTAAAGTTTAGTTAAATGTCCCACTCTGGAAGTCACCCCACCTGGTTGCAAACTATACTCAAGGCAAAGGAGGGAACACATTAGAACTTCTCATCCAGATAGTTCCAATGACTTGTCTTGATTTTCAGTATCTCTTTCTCTGTTTCTGTTACATATACATCTCCTACACAACCAATATTCACTGCTCTTCAGTTGAGGATGGAATGCACAAGAATATCTAGTGCATTTGCTTCTTGTATGAAGATATGAAGGATGATTCTTGGCATTTTTATGAACTCAATGGTCTATACCAACAGAAAATGCAGGGTTAGGAGCCTCATCATGTGGGACAATTCTTCTTGTCTTAGCTTTGTAATCCTCTGTTTTGCTCCCATTTTTGACAATTATGACATTGGGTGATACTCTTTACTTTACATGGGGTTAATAACTACATAAATAAGCAATTTTTCCTCTATCATCTTTCCACTTTCTTCTTTCTTTAAACAAGTTAGTACAACTGGATCTAAAAGAAACAGAAAGTAATAAACTTGGGAGTTCTAACTTCCTTAATCATACTAAAAGCATATGTTGCTTTAAGTGTGGTAAATTCCAATCAAGAAAAAAAGTAAAAATTATAAGGAAAATGGACTGTAAAAACAATATAGTGGTATTTTTTTCTTGTCTAAAAATACTAAAGAGGAACACCATTTAAACCTCCTACAGTATCAAAGGAAAAGGCCAGAAACTGGAAGAGATAAAATAAAATTAATAAACAAAAAAATAGATATGATATCGTTAACAATACAAAAGCCCATTGGCATTGAAACAGCACTCAAAGCAATTAATTCTGAGCTTTCCTGAAATGGAGTTTAACATTTCCACTTTGCTCTTAGCACATCAAGAGAACTTCTTTTCCTATCACCATACTTCCACCCACTCTTAAGCCATCTCCTATGGAAAGAAGACACTCAAATGGTCAGTCTTGTGAGACACCACTGTATATCCTCTTCCACACTCTCTTCTCTTTTAGTACCTTCAAGACACCATCCTGCTCACTCACACAGCTATTGGCCTCACACACTTCTTAAGAGTTCTTTCTTCTGACAATGCATTCAAGACATATAAAATGATTCCTCTCCAACCAAATGAAGATGATCTTACACAGGGTGTAAATCTATGCAGGAATGCCTTCCAGGCTCTAAATTACTATTTTGCAACAGCATGAGCAACATAAATCTCCAGCTCAGAACACAAGAGTAGCCAATAGTTCCAGGGAACCAATGAAATGGCTGTGGAATGATGTTTTCCCTTTGTGCATGTGGCTAAGAACTAACATATCATATTCTCAACATGATGCTGGTCAGGAATACATTCAGAAATATTGATTTCTCATTCAAAAAAACTAGAGACACAATATTGATTATTTTTTTTCTTTAAGAAAAGTAGGTGTACACATTTCCACACTTTTTTAACATTGAAAAGAGAGGGAGATTGCCCTAGGTGAGTCCCAGTGACCCAGGGAAAGTTGGAGACCTATGCTCCCAGTGTTTGAGCTTCTGGGGAGCCACTGGGGATGCTGGACTGGGCCCAGCAGATTTCAGGGACTCAGTCAACCATGTCCAGCGGCCTTCTTTCAGTTCAGAAGGCAGAAACCTTGCACAAGGACTCTGGGCTCCTTTGGGCTGGCCTGGGGAGATCTTAAGACCAGCACTGCCAGCAGTTGAGTTCATATCCACCCCCCAGGACAGAGGATTGTGCACCAGGGGTTCCACCGGCCCCAGTTCTCCATGCCCAGCTTCCGCCTCTCAATTTAGGGAGCCAAGTGCCTGCAGGGGAGCTGAGACTGCTCCAGAAGCTGAGGGTGAAGGAGATTCGCCACACACCCAGAGGAAGCTTTGGAACACCACTCAAACCAAGGAAATAAAGAAAAATGACAAAAGGAAAGACCAAAAGGCAGGCTCAAATCTTCAGCCCATCCCAAGAAAGCCTAGGAGCCATGTACATAAAAGAAAATAGAAGCCATACACCTGAAATGATATCAACTGAAATAAAGAAGCAACTAGAGGAAGCTATGGAGAAATTCAAATTAGAAATAATTGCCCAGGTAACAGAAGAAATGATAAAAGCAGTGAAATAAATAGTGAACACATCTAGTGAAGACATAGCTAAAAAATTAGAGGAACAAATCAAACAGATAGAGTCCCTGAATGAACACTATAAGAAACAAACAGAATACATAAAGCAGATTCAAAGAGATATACAGAAAATCAAAAATTCTTTCAAAGCTGTCAAAACCACCTCAATGAAAGTGAAGATAGAATTTTAGACCGCAAAGATAAGATTGCAGCTAGTGAACAAGAAAGGAAAGATCTTTTAAAAATAACAAAGAATCAGGAAATAACAATTCAACTGCTGCAAGATGATGCAAAGAAACATAACATAAGATTCATAGGGATAAATGAAAAGGAAGGGGACAGCCCAAATGATATTAAGAGAATATTTACAGAAGTAATAGCTGAAAACTTCCCAAACATGAGAATGGAAACTGATACTTGGATTAGTGAAGCATATAGAACTCCAAATAGCCATAACCAAAATAAAACTACACCCAGACACATAATAATCACCATCCCCGAAATCCACCATAATACAGAATACTAAAAGCTGTTAGAGAGAAAAGACAGAACACCTATAAAGGAAAACCTATCAGAATCAGAACAGACTTCTCAACACAAACAATGAAGTCAAGAAGAGCATGGAATGAAGTATTTCAGATCCTAAAGGAAAACCACTTCCAACCCAGACTTACGTACCCTGCAAAACTGTCCTTCAAAATGGATGGAGAAATAAGACACTTCCATGACAAAGAACAGCTGAAAAACTTCATGATCACCAAACCAACCTTACGAAGAATACTGAAAGATATTCTGGATACACATAGGATAAAACCACCAAGCAAGGCAGACAATTAAACAGAATGGAAAGCTAAAGATACAACAGCAGAAAGATAACATGTCAACAATAAACCAATATATAACAGTTATAACCATTAATGTAAATGGTCTCAATTCACCAATCAAAAGAAACAGACTGGCAGAATGGATCAAGAAACAACATCCAACCATATGCTGTCTACAAGAAACCCATCTAACCCAAAAGGAAACCCATAGACTGAAAGTCAAAGGTTAGGAAACAATACTTCACACAACAGGAAACCAAAAAAAAAAGCAGTAGTAGCTATCCTGTTTGCAGACAATGTGAACTTCGAACCAAGAATGATCCACAGAGATAAACAAGGTCACTACACACTACTTAGGGGAAAATTTCAAGAGGAAGAGATAACGATCTTAAATATATATGCACCAAATTCCAGAGCACCCAGCTATACAAAGCAAATATTAACAGAAATGCAAAATCAAATAAGCAATAACATAATTATAACAGGACATTTTAACATGCCATTGACACAAAGGGACAGATCAATTAGACAGAAAATCAGCAAAGAAATAACAGAACTGAATCACACCTGTGAACAAATGGACTTGATAGACATATACAGAGTGTTCCATCCAACAAAATCAGAATATACCTTCTTCTCAGCAGTACTTGGGACATTCTCTAAAATAGACCATATACTAGCCCACAGAACATATTTAAGTAAATGCAAAAGAATTGAAATTATCCCATGCATGTTATGGGATCATAGTGCCATGAAATTAGAAATTAATGATAAAAGCAACTTCAAAAACCTCACAAACACATGGAAACTGAGTAATACACTCTTGAACAATCAGTGGGTCATGGAGGAAATTAAAGAATAAATTAAACAATATCTAGAAGCAAACAAAAGTACAAACACAACTTACCAGAATTTTTGGGATGCAATGAAAGCAGTCCTCAGAGGAAAATTTATTGCATTGATTTCCCACATCAGGAAGACAGAATGAACACAAATAAACAACCTGATGCCACAACTCAAACATCTAGAAAAAGAAGAACAAGCCAAGCCCAAAGCCAAAAGAAATGAGGAAATTATAAATATCAGAACAGAAATTAATTCAATAGAGTCTAAGAAAACAATTCACAGAATCAATGAATCAAAGAGTAGGTTCTTTGAAAGAATAAATAAAATTGATAAGCCCCTAGCCAACCTTATTTGAAAAAGGAAAGAAAAAACTCAAATTCATGCAACAAGGAATGAAAAAGGTGAAATTACTACAGACTCGGCAGAAATACAGAAGATTGTCAACACCTATTTTGAAAACCTCTACCCTCATAGGTTTGATAGCACAGAAGAAATAGACAGATTCCTAGATACATATGAACTACCAAAGCTGGATCAGGAAGATGTAAAACTGCTGAATAACCCAATTTCTATTAATGAAATTGAAAATGTAATTAAGTCCTTGCCAACAAAGAAGATCCCAGGCCCAGATGGAGTCACTGCAGAATTCTACAAGAAATACAAAGAAGACCTAATTCCAACACTCCTCAAACTCTTCAATGAAATTGAAAGGGAAGCAATTCTTCCTAAGTCATTCCTGGAAGAAAATATTACTCTAGTACCAAAACCTGAGAAAGACCCAACTAAAAAAGAGAACTATAGGCCAATCTCCCTAATGAACATAGATGCAAAAATTTTCAATAAAATATTAGCAAACAGGATGCAGCAAATCATCAAGAAGATTATACACCACGACCAAGTGGGATTCATCCCAGGAATGCAGGGGTGGTTCAACATACATAAATCAGTAAGTGTAATCCACCATATCAATGGATCCAAAAGTAAGAACCACATGATCATCTCTGTATATGCAGAAAAAGCTTTTGTTAAGGTCCAACACTCATTCATGATAAGAACCTTACAGAGAATGGGAATAGATGGTCTTTACCTCAATATGATAAAGGCCATCTATGACAAACCAACATCCAGCATCATATTAACTGGCCAAAAACTGAAAGCCTTTACCTTAAAATCAGGCACAAGACAAGGATGTCTCCTATCACCACTCCTATTCAACATAGGACTGGAAATACTAGCCAGAACAATTAGACAAGAGAGAGAAATAAAAGGAGTAAGATACGGAAATATGAAGTTAAATTATCATTATTTGCAGATGACATGATACTTTACATAGAAGGCCCCCACAACTCCATTGAAAAATTCCTAGATATAATAAATAAATTCAGCAATGTAGCTGGATACAAAGTCAATACTCAAAAATCAATAGCATTCCTATACACTAACAAAAAAATACTGAGAGAGAAATAAGAGAAGCCGCACCCTCCACACTACCATCCAAAAAATGAAATACTTAGGAATTAATCTCACAAAAGAAGTAAAAGAGCTACACAAGGAAAATTATAATACCCTGAAAAAGTAAATCAAAGAAGACCTCAGAAAATGGAAAGACATCCCTTGTTCATGGATAGGAAGAACAAACATTGTGAAAATGGCCATTCTACCAAAATTACTATACAGATTCAATGCAATCTGAATCAAAATGCCACTAACATACCTCATAGATCTAGAGAAATCACTCCTAAAATTCATCTGGAACCAGAAGAGACCTAGAATAGGAAAGGCAATTCTAAGCAGCAAAGGCAAGGCAGGAGGCATCACATGCCCTCACTTGAAATTAGTCTACAAAGCTACTGTAATAAAATCAACATTGTACTGGAATTAAAAAAAGACCTGAAGATCAATGGAATAGATTGGAAGATACAAGCACAACCACAAACTCACTAAACCACCTTATTTTTTATAAAGGGGCCAAACATGCTCCCTAAAGAACGACAGCCTCTTTAACAAATGGTGCTGGAAAAATTAGGTATCCATATGCAGAAGACTAAAACTAGACCCATACCTATCACCATGTACTAAACTAAAATCTAAATGGATCAAAGTTCTAAATATTAAAACAGAAACACTAAATCTGTTGGAAGACAAAGTAGGTAAAAATCTCGAAGATACAGGGTTAGGTAGAGAATTCATGAACAAGAATCAAACCGCACGGGAAATACTTCCCAGAATCAATAATTGGGACCATATCTTATTGAAGAGTTTCTGCATGTCAAAAGAGGTTTCCAGCAGAGTGAAAAGAAAACCCACAAATTGGGAAAAAGTCTTAAAGGACTGTCCCTCAGACAAAGGACTTCTGTCTAGAACTTATAAAGAATTAAAAAAAAATCAGACCCT
>PVJX010005423.1:0-85538 GCA_004027295.1 Dolichotis patagonum
AACGGATTTACAGGGTGCTGAATTAGAGGGGGAGGTGGAATTTGAACCCAGCTAACTCCAGAGTCCGCACTGCTACCAATTTTCTGTCTACACGGCAAGGTGAGAGGAGTCTGGTTGTCTAGAATTGCAGGTCAGCCTTGGGCACTGTCAGGGGGAACACAGAGGGATGCTGATCAGTGGGTACCCAACAAAGAAAGTTGGCATGGCTGCCCTCCTGCAGCTGCCCAGGCTTTGGGCCCAGCCTAGGCAGTAGCCACCTGCTCTGCTTCTGCTGATCAAAATTAGCATCAACTTTTGTAACTATGTCACAATGTCTGTTTATGGGGCCAAGAATTTCATTGTTCTACCCAAGAAAGGAACACTGGTCAGCTTCCTCTGCCCACTCCCTTCAACCTTCCGGAGTCTCAGATTCCTCCGTATCAAAACGAACAAGTTGGACCACAAAATCTCAAATGTCTCTCCTAGATCTGAGGTCTTAAGACCCCTTCACCCGAGTTCAGACGGCTTCAGTGCAGGCTGCTGACAAATCGTGGCAAGAGCCAGAGGATGAGCAGTAGGAGTTGGGTAGAGGGCAGATATTAGGTAGAAGCAAAGTTGTAGTTTCATGAAGCCTCACAGAGGCAGCTGAAAGGGTGACAAGAAGCCACTTCTTCGTATGTCCGAGAATAAGCAAAGCCTAAACATTTGGTCCTGTTTCCCACTGTGGCATGCATGATAATAGGTCATTTCCTCCTCTGATATATACCCCTCTCCCTCATCTACAAAATGAAGAAGTTGAACTGCACATCTGACTTCCTCCCCATCTAACTGCTATTCACTCTGCTACCGTGCAATAAAGACCCAACTGAGTGTGAAGAGACAGAGGAGTAGAGAGGACGTGGGACAGATGACCACTGAGCCAGATGGGGCTTAAAGAGGCGGAGGGGGCCCAGTAGTTCAGAACCCTCAGCTTCACAATTGGAGAGATGACAAGCAGAATTAATGTGTGTGTCCGTGCATGCACATGTGCATGTGTGTGTGCGTGTGTGTGCGTGTATAGGGAGGTGAGTTTAGTTTGGGAAACCTGTGTGCACGGTGGTGACACTACCTCCAGTACACAGGCAGCGTCCCTACCCTAGTGGGCCTGAGGCCTGGACACGAGAGCAGGCTGCCACCAAGTGATACCAGCGGAATGCTGGGCTGATCCTCTTGGTGTTGCCATGGGAGCCCAAGAAAAGTGCAGGCTGGGAAGTGACTGTTGGGTGCAGCTCCATCTCAAAGGAGCCTGTATCACGCCTTTGGCAGAACATCAGGTGGGAGTCGCAGCGCACAATGAGCTATTGTTCTTTGAGGCTCTACACTAAATCCGTTTCCAAGGTTTTATGAATCACTTTGCAGCTGATCTTAAAAAAATAATAACATACAAGCCTCAGTGGAAGAAGCCTTCAGCTTATTTTCTCCAAGAGGGGAACGTGAACTTGAAGAGAACTCCTTCCCACCTCTTACTTGCACAGATGCTTGGTCGTCCCCACAGCTGTCAGAAAAGCCTCTTTGAAGGCGTTGATGCTGCCTGTGGCACCGGCCACCTCAGTGTTGCTCTTCAGTGTGGGAAGGAAAGTGTGGATCCTGAAGAGGAAACAGATAAGTACCCAGATTTGGGGACTGCCAGGGAAAAATTAGCAGCTTGAGATAAAACCAAGCAGTTAGTGTCTGACCCCCAGACTGCCCCCAGACTGGCCTGTGTCTTTAGGAAGGTCAGCTCAGCAGGAGCAGCCTGCATGGGGAATGTGAGTTTGCTTTCAAAGCATGAAATTCACCCTATACACCAAGGGCTCATTCTAAGGTACACATGGGACGCCTGGCTGACAGTTGCCTGCTTTATTCTTTGGTTATTTGACTTCTTGCCCACTCATTTGTCTATCTGTCTCCTGCTCTGCAGCTGAAGTTTCTCTATAATTTGTTTGTTTGTTTGTTTTTTGAGACAAGGTCTAGCTATGTAGTCCAGGCCAGCCTTGAACTCACGGAGTACCCCAGGCTAACCATGAACTCACAAGTGCTGGTACTATAGACGTGAGCCACTACATTTGGCTTGGAAGTTTTCCTCGGAAAGCCAGATTTCCAATGATCAGGAAAGGAAAGCTTGGACTCTAGTCACCAGAGGCTCAGTGCCTGCACCACTGAAAGTGTCCCTGCTCTGTAGCAGAAGAAAGGACATAGGAGCACCTGTCTGTCCCTGCAGCAGTTCTCAGCCACTTACTGGACTGGCTAACAGTTCGAAATCAATGCCACACAGAGATCCACGAGGGATGCTCACTCATACCATGGCCCTTCTTAGTTTTGCGATGGCCACTGGAAAATGGGGGAGCTCATTCCAAGCTTACCTGGCTCTACCTACCCCCATTGTTAGTGTGGACCCATCGTCCAACTTCCCAGCCACAGCTGCATTCCTTCCCCTAGTCCAGTGGTGGCAAACCTTTTAGAGCTTTCACTGGTAACAAACAGCCTACTGCAGCACACATCCCATAGGTTCATCGCCCTGACCTCGTCTGATTCTTTACCCTGACATTCCCAGCTCCTGCTTTCTCCTTCCCTCCTGGATCTGAGCCCTGACTCAGTTTCTTCTGTTTCCCCTGGAGTCCTAACTTTGAAACACTGACGAGCTCCAGAAACACCCTCTTTGCCTCCCAGGCCTTAGTCCCCACCTCTTCCTACCGCCTGGCTCCAACTTACAGATGGTTCCAGCGCTAGTTATTATTTAAACGAGCTGCTTCTGGCTCACATGTTAATTAAAACCCGCTGTCCAAAATCTCCTGGTACAATTTGCAGTGTAATCTGTAGCCTCTAGTGCATCATTGTATCTCTATTAAAAGGGATTCTCTGTAATGATGCGGGGATTTAATTAGTTTCTTTGCCAATGTTGTAAAACACAGTGATAAACGAGCCAACAGGTCCGTGGATCATTATTCTCCTCAAGATGAGCTTATTAGCTGATTATGAATCATTAACAAAGTCTACATGGGATTTTCTTATCTAATTCAACACAATTTTTAACATTCAATGCTCAACATCCATTTCTTTCAACATTGTGTTGTGATTGCAATCTGTATGTATGGCTTCCTACTCTGGGCTTGGGCTCTCCCCGCCTCATATTTAATTTTAGATGTGTCGAGGGGTAATCAAGATGAGTTTTTGGTGACTATATTGTGGTGAAGTCAAGTCTCACTTTATGGAGGGAAACAGCCATTGCAAAATGGGTCTGGAAGTGTGTTTATGTGTTTACACTTATGTATGTGTGAGAATATGCCCCTTTGTATTTCTGTGTGTGCATACTTCTGCATGTGTATCCATTTATAGTGGATGGAGGGACAACCTGGGGCCACATAAATTGCTATGGACATGTGTGTTCTGCCCTCATGTATATGTCGATAGCCTATGTACCGTGCTTTCTTGTATGTACCTTGTATGTCCTTGTTTGTGTATTTGTGTATGTATATATATGTGCAAAAGTGTATGCACATAGAGAGAGCCTAAAGGAAAAGAAAATTCCGAATAGCCTTTCAGACTGATATTATTCAACCACTCCATAAGATGTCAGTATCCCCCAAGAGTTTCCAACCGGCCCCTCCTATCTTTCCAGCTTGGGGTCACTCCCCTTTCAGTCAGCACACATACTGGACCCCTCATGTTCTCCAGGCACAGAGCCAAGCACTACTGGCCTTTATAACAGCCCTGTGAGGTAGGGGGCATTCCATCTGTTTTCCAGACAAGGAAACTGAGATCAAGAGAGGCTTAGTGTCTTGGCCAAGGTCATAACTAGCAACTGGTGGCACCAAGACCCAGCCTAGCTCTAGCTCATTCTGAAGCTCTTTCTGTGATGCTGTACTGTGCTCTTAGGCAAGAAATCATGGTTACTCGGGGTTGAAATAGGCTATGCTCCCCCTGCAGTTCACCTCCTGAGCCTTGGTCTTTGATAGGCTGAATGTGGGGAAAGAAACTGCTGCATTTGAGACAAAGTGCTCCCTGGGAAGCACTGCTGTGGGTTTGGTCTTAGCAGTTTTCACATCATTTTCTTTGGCCTTTTCATTTCAGCAAACAAATGGCTTCAGACACTCTGATCAAAAATACTACTGCTAAGAAGCATGACAGTCACCCAAGTGCAAATGATATTGGAAGAGAAGAAACAACTAATCTCTCAAAATTGCAATGACAATATACATGTAAGCATAACTACCATAGCTCAGGGTGCTCAGGGAACTCAGGAAACTTGAAGGGCCAGCATGGTTAGAACTCAAGAACAGAGGTCGGAGGGAGACAAAGGAAGCTGGATTTGAGCATGATGGGGAGTTGGAGAGTGTTGTGGGCTGAATTATGCCCTCCCAAAATTCACATAGTGAATTTTTAACAACTAGTACCCCAAAATTTAACTGTATTTTGAGAGAAGGTCTTTAAAGAGGCAATTAAGATAAAATGAGGTCATTAGTATGGCCACTAACTCAATGCGACCAGTGTACTTATAAGCATAGGAAATCAGGGCACATTCATACAGGGGTAGTGGACATGTGCATACTTCAGGTTAATGGCCATACTCACGCAAGTCCAAGTGACACTGGGCTGATAAGAAATGTTCTAGATGAAGTATTGTGGTTCCAAGTTCATCTGGTGAAATAAAGAACCTAGTAAGTGAGAAGCTAAAAGGAACTTAGCAGGGGTCAGGAGCACATCCTGCACTGTGAGAGCAGCTCTAGTTCTAGCAGTAGTATGAAGTTCTGGAGAACACAAGAGTAAGGCTTGGTTACATGAACCAGCCTGGAGAACCAGCATGGTGGCAGGTATGGAAAGTCTTCACAGAGCTCTCCACAATCTCTCAGGATCAAAGTAGGTGCTCTACAAAAGTATATTTAATAACTGAGCACCAATTAACTACAATTTCTGTATCAAGTAGCTCTTGCTGTGTAACAAAGCACCCCAAATACTTAGTAACTGAGTAAAACAATCATTTGTTATTACTTATAGGTATATAGGTCAGTTACACCTGTTGATTTGAATCTGTTTTCTGCCAACCTGGCCCAGGCTGAACGATCTTGGCTGGGATTGCTGATATATCTACCATGAATTAGAAGTGGGCTGGGGGGAGGCACGTGATTTAGGATGACCTCAAACAATATGGCTCTCCTCCATGTGTCTCTCATATCCTCCCATCAGGTTAACTCAAACACTTTCTCATGTCAGCAGCCAGTTTACAAGATGGTCAGTCTAGACAGGCTGTCTTGAGAAAGACAGAAGTGCAAGAGAAGAAACCTACACCTGACACCTGCATCACATCTGCAAACATCACTTGGTCACAACAAAACACATGGTTAAACAGAGTCAGAATAGGAGAAGATTATAAAGTCACAGGAAGAAGGATTTGGATATAGTGGGGCCATTAATTGTGGCCTATGAGATAATTAACCTACCACAGTAAATGAGTCAATAAATATTTGAAGCAGAAATCAGCGGGACTAGAACTAAATCTAGACCCACTTATTGGTATGGTAAGGTCAACTATTTCTCCTGTCTTGGTCAATATTGGCTAAAATACCTGAGTTGGACTCCTCAAAGCTCTACATGAAAGAACCGCAAATACCACCTGACCTCCACATTAGACTAATGGAGTGCCGTAAAAGGCTGTATCGGAATTTGAAAACATGAAGTTGTCACTCTCTTCTTCTTCTCTGTATACTCTTTGTGGACATCGCTTCTCACCAGCTTCACCATGTGAGGTGCTTGTGCAATTCTAAAAGATCCCTCTAAGATGCTCTGACAGATTACAGCTCTGAGAGATTAGGTTCCAAAAATTACACTCTTTATAAATAAATGACTGTCAGATCCACATCTCACACCCAGATTATTCTCTTCAACTCCAAACCCATACATCCAGCTCTCTATGCACATCTCCACTTAGATTTTCCATGGGTCCCCACAGTAAAAATGAGCAAATTCTCATTCTCACCAAATCTGATCTCCTGTTTTCCTTAGCCCTGCCACCCACCAAATTACCCATGCCTACACTTTGGAAGTCACCTTGGACTCCTGCTGCTCCTTCTCTAACACAGCCCCATCCCACATCTCCACAGTTAAGAAGCTTTTGTCATCTCAGCCATTTAAAGACTTCTGGTGGGTACTTTAAGCAAACAAAAAAAGCCTGTTCATGCCATTCCCTTGCTTATACCTCTTTGGTGGCTCCCCAGTGCCCAAAGATCTTCACATTATTTACAGCACCTTACAGGATCTAGCCCCAAAAATAGCATTGCCCCTCAACGTTTTCCTTTATCTCTGTGTTAATGTGAAGTTCTTCTGGTTCTTTACAGGTCATGTTGACTACACTCTCAAGTTTTGCATACACAATTTCTTCTGCTGGGCATACTCTAACACTAACCCTATTGCTTGAAAGCTCCTTTAGCTTGAAATCTCAGACTAGGTGTGTCTTTCTCAGAGAAACTATCTTTTATACACGTAGTTTGGTTCATGTCTTTTCCCATATTTTTTTTTTTTTTTTTAGCGTTCATCACACTGTATGTTTGCCTCTTTGTTTTTTCTCTGTCCCCCCATTAGTCATAAGCTCCTTCAACGCGGGAACCATGTCTTGATCCCCAGTATAGTTTCTATACTTGGAAAGGTAATTGAGCATATAATAAAGTATTGTTTAATAAATGAATGAAACCCAAATGAGTCACATAGGGTTAATTTACATACCCTAGGGGAGTTTCCAATCTACTTATTTTAAATCTCTTTGTAAGATGCCAATAGTCACCTTTCAGTAGGGATCAAATAAATTAAGGTTTTTATACCTATGGTTTTATTTAAACAAGGTATACTCAATAAACAGGGAGGCAATTAACTGGGAAATTCATTCCTGCCCTCTACTTACACAAGAATCTTACTCTATGTTCAATACCAAACAGGTTCCCAATGAACACTGCTAGAATTATTGATTAAAATTTAGATATTGATCTGCTTTTTAAGCTTCTCATTACTGCATTGCAAGAGGTCATTGCACAGTGAATGAAAATATCCATTGTAACCTACTTACATTTATAATGATCTTAATCATAGTGTTTAATCTAAAGAAAAAAAGAGAAGCTTCTTCTCTAGCTTCAAGTAATTTTTGAAAGCATATTTGAATGGGTGTCATCAGAGGATAGACCATGACTGAATGAAAATTTTGGCTCAAGAGAAAAACTTTCTCACTAATGACAGCAACATAAAATGGGATAAACTCTAGAATGGTCACAAAGAGAGATGATGAAGAAATTGTCAGGAACATAGAAGAAAATAGATTTGTGTAAAAGATCAGTTTAGGGACATGGATGACAAATTAAGGACAGATTAGTTTAATGGAGCTTCAGAAAAGGAAAAATGGAAATGATAAAAATGAAACATCAAAACTATCAGAACTGAGAATTTTTCAGGTTAAAGGAGATATAATTCATTATATCAAAAGTAGATAAAATAAAGATAACTTTATGCCTGGAACTATATAACAAAAAATCTATAAAATATAAAGGAAAAAGTAAAATATTTTAAATTACCAGAAAAAAGATAATTTATGGAGGAACAATGACAGAGTGAAAAAAATCTCACCACCAACAATAGGTGGCAAGAAGATAGTAAAGTAATAGTTTCAAAGTGCCAAATGAAAATAGCTGACAATCTTGAATTTTATACCCATATAAACTAGCATTCCAAATTTGAGGGGATATAGTAAGACATTATAGTAGCCATTTTGGATTTACTATTGACTTGTTTTGAAGTCTTTTATTGCATGCATTGTTTTGTTTTTATTGGTTCTATTCTGTTCTGTTCTGATTTTAACTATGTCTGAAGGTATCTGCAGCTATTTTGAAGACAAAAAGAGGCATTATGATAACTATTGTTGATTTTGTATTGCTTTAAAGTCCTATATAATTTACATTGGTTTGTTTTGATTGGTTTTATTGTTTTATTTTCCTTGATTTTCTCCTCTTTAAAATAAAAATTTAAAAAACCAACAACAACAACAACAAAAAACAAATTTAAGGGGAACAGATTCAGACATATAAAGACTAGGAATCTCTTAATTCATTTTACAAAACCTATTAGCAATTTGCATTTTTATCTGTGACTTGTAAAGATCGAATTCCCATTTTTACCAAAACAAAAATACTGAACAAGGTTGCACAGATAGCCCAATGGTAGAGCACCTGGCTTGCACTAACAAGGTCCTATATTTGATTCCCAGCACTGAAAATGCACACACACATGCACATGTACAAACCAAAAACTAATTGCTGAACAAACTGAAAACCAAAGACTCCTTGGTACCAGTGGAGCATTGAGATCAAAGGACCAATCGTTACTAAAAATTCTAGAGAGACAGATGGATACAAAGAATTACAACTGAGATTGGCTTCCCTGAAACAAAAGATACTTTAGCCATAAACTGATAAGAACCCTTAAACAATAGTCTTGATGAATCACTAGAGACAGTGTATAGGTCAGCGGGAGAGTAAGAAACTCCTGCACCAAGCTGCACCCTTGATCCCTTGTACTCACATTGACTTCGCTTCCAGAAACCCCAACAAGTTTCCACAGTAAAGAGTAAAAAACAAAAATACCTGTTTCTGGTAGGGATAAATAAAAGGTAACTTTTCTTGGGAATTTCCTTGAAATACACCCAGAGCATTCTCCTTATCAAAAGCTTCATCATTAATGGAAGACTTTAATCAAGTAACTCCATTCCCTGTCTCACCTAAAGGGAGAAAAAAGCTGAATAACATTTGTGCAGGGCCCAGCACAGGAACACAGGCCCACTAAAAGACTGAGACAAGCCTGTGACTTTATACCCCCAATCCTATTCTTACCTCTACATTTTCAAGGCTCCAGCACAGTAAGAGAAGCTAATCAAAATATTGAAAATAGAAAAAAAAAAAAAACCTTTATGAAGGAACAAGGATAAAAGTTGCACCTGACTTCTCATCAAAGACCACCCAAGCTAGAAGACAATGAAGACAAATACGTAAACCTTGAAGAAAAAGACTAAATCTAAAATTGTCTACTTGGTGAAATGATTCTTCAAAAATAACAAGAGCTAAAGATATTCTCAAACAAAATCTGAGAGTTTTTCACTACTGCACCTTGCAAGAAATATTTAGAGAAGTTCTTCAGAATGAGACAATAATGTAGGTCAGAAATCTGAATCTGTGTAGGAAAAGAAAGAGTATTACAGAAGGAATAAATGAAGGTAAAACAAAGTACTTTCTTTATCTCATTGTAATTGATCTAATACACAACTGTTTTTTAAATTATAACAGAAATGATGTATTGGGTGACTGTATAGATTAGTGAAATGAACTATGAGACAGAAAGGAAGAGTTGGGAATTCTCTATAAGTAATGTTTACTGTTTGTGAAATACTGCAGTGCTTTTGAGAATAGACCTAAACTATAAATCCATATTGCAAACTCTAGTGAGACACTAAATTTTTTTTTAAAGTATAACTGATATATTAAGAGAGGAGAGGGAATCATTTAAAGACATCTTTAAAATCAGAAAAAAAAATAACAGCCCTCAATATATATGCAACTAACAAAACTACATAAAAAAAATACATGGAACAAAAACCAAATAGAATTGCCAGGAGAAATTTTTGAAAATCCACTATTATAGTTAGAGGCTTCAACTGTTTTAGTAATTGATAGATCAAGTAGGCAGAAAATCAGTAAGGACATAGTTGAACTTAAAAGCACTATCAATCAACTAGATATCACTGACATCTATCCCAAAAATAGCAATGTACACATTCTTCTCAAGCTGAAGTGGAATATTCAGCAAGACAGAACACATCCTGGGTCACAAAACACATCTTAATGAAGCTAAAAGAATAGAAGTAATACAATGTTTGCTTTCAAACCACGATATAATTAAACTACATATCAATAACAGAAACAATGCTCTAAAACTACTTGGAGATAAAACAACACACTTCTAGATAACATAACACACTTCTAGATAACACACTAGTCTAAAAAGAAATCTTAAGAATTTAAAACATTTTGAAAAAAATGAAAATGAAAACACAATTTGTCAAAATCTGTGGAATACAAGGAAAAGAAGCAATGTTTAAAAGCAATTTGCAGTATTGAATATATATAGGGAAAAATATGTAAATCAATAATTTAAGCTTTTATCTTAGAAAATTATACAAAGGAGACAATTTTAAACATAAGAAGTAATAATTAGAACAGAAACCAATGAAATTGAAAACAAGAAAGTAGAGAAATCAAGAAAACAAATGTTGCTTCTTTGAAAAGACACATAAAATTGATAAAGCTCTAGCCAGTAAGCTAAGCAAAAAAGGAAGAGAGGTCATAAACTAACTATATTAGAAATAAAAAAGGAGTCATTACTGTGAATCCTCATGGACATGAAAAAGGATATAATAAATATATAAATAGGGAATGAAGAAATAAAACTATCTTTGTAGATAATTTTATTGTCTCCATGGAAAATCCAAAAAAATCAATAACAACAAAAATAAACCTCCTGAAATAATTATGCCAAGGTTGCAGAATACAAGGCTAATATACAAAAGTCAATAAAGAATCACTGGATGAATTTTAAAACACTATGATGTATAACAGCACAAAAAAGTACTTAGATATAAATCTACAAGGATATATATATATATATATATATATATATATATATATATATATATATGAAAAACTATGAAATTCTGATGAAGACACAAAGATCAAAAAATGTGGAAATAAATGGAGAAATATTCATCGTTTATGGACTACAAGACTCAAAATGACTACAATGTTAATTCCTCCCAATTTGGTTTATAAATTCATTGTAAACTAACTCAATATCACACAAACTTATTTTGTGGATAACAAACTTTAAAAAAAAGTTTATGTAGAAAAGTAAAACTCAGAGTAGTCACTCAGGCCAATATATGAAGAACAAAATTGGAGGACTGATACTACCCAATTCTAAGACTTTCTATAAGCCTAAATTAATAAAGACAACATGGTATTGACAAGAAAATAGACAATGAAAAAATTATAAAGCCCAAGTAATCCCCAGAAATAAGGTAAGCTGATCTTTGACAAGGACAATTTAGGGAAGAGGGAATAATCTTTTCAATAAATGGTGTTAGGACAATTAGACTTCAGAATGAAAAAAAGAAAGAATTTAGATTCAGACCTTATATTTGCAGAAAAATTAACTCAAAACTGATGATAAATTTAATACAAAGTGCAATGCTATAAAACTCACAGAAGAAAACACATGACAAAACTTATATGACATTAGGTTTGGCAACAAAATTTTTTGTACCTTTGTTATTTTTTTTCTTAAGAAATAAGGTTCTTGCTATGTTGTTCAGGCTAGCCTCAGATTTCCTGGGTCAAGCAAGCATCTTATATACCCTGCTGATTAGGATGACAGATGCATACATGGCTTCAAATTCTAGATATTGCAACAAAAGCATAATCTATGAAAGATAAAAATCAGTATATGAGACCTCATTGAAATTAAAATTTTTTGCACTGTGAAAGATACTATTAAGAAAATCAAAAGACACCACTGAATAGGAAAAAATATTTGCAAAACAGACAGCTGTTTGTCCAAACTGCACAACAACAAACAACCTCTAAAAACTTAGAAAATAAACTAATTTAAAAACTGACAAAAGATGTGAGCAGACTCCATTGAAATACATATATATATGAAAAATAAGCATGTGAAAATATGTTTAATGTGATTTGTCATCAGAGAATTGCAAATTAAACAAAATTATTACAATGGCTAAATTTTTTAATTAAAAATACCAATACCAAATGTTGACCAGGTTGTGAAGCAAAAGGAACTCTTGTTCATTGGTGATAGGACAGCAAAATCATACATCCACATAAGCAGATAATTTGATGATGTCTTGCAAATCTAAATCTGGCCATGTACCCAGCTAACTCAGTTGGTAGAACATGAGACTCTAATATATTGCCTTTCTCTACAATCCATCAGTCATACTCTAAGGTACTTTACTTAGTAGATTTTAAAATTCATGTTCATTTTAAAACATGTAGGGGAATATATTTAGAAGTTTTATCCATAATTTCCAAAGACTGAAATTTGGATATCTTTTAATTGGTGAATGAATAAACTGTAGTACGTCCATACAATGGAATATCATGAAGCAATAAAAAATGAGCTATTAAGACACAAAAATATTTTAGATGCACATTGATAAATGAAAAAAAGGCAGTATGAAAACTATGTAGTGTATGATTCCAATTGTATAACATTTCAGAAAATGCAAAACTACAGACAATAAGATGATCAGTGCTAGTCAGGGACCTGGGAGCAGTGGGAAGCAATGAACAGGGAAAGAATGAGGGATATATATAGTTTTATTTTTTTTAATTTTAAAGAGAATAAAACAAAAGAGGGCAGAACAGAGCAGATCAGAACAGAACAGCATAGGCAACACACTAGTTTACATTAAGACAACTGGACATTAACAGTAACTATCACAATATCTCTTTCTCTGCTATAGTTGAGCATAGTTTCAAATATAATAATATCAAACATAACATAATAGTATAAAACCATTCAAAGAGTGAAAGAATTACAGGGCATTCTGAACCAAATAAAAAAGAATGATCAAGGGTACTATAATATCTCATTTTCGATAAAAAATTTTGTTTATACTATCACACATATTCAAATCCCAGTAAGCCACAATGTGATAGATAGAACCAATGGTAGTAGAAGAATAGGAGCATGGTAGGACTTCTAAGAAGGATGATATTAAATCAGCAATAGCTGTCATAATGCTTTGTTTTCTTCAAAACAGCTGTTCATACCATCACGCATAATAACATCAAACAAAACAGAATAAAACCATCCAACTGATGAATGAAAACATTGAAAGGCTTCAAAGCTATGAAATGGGGAATCATGATTAACATAAAATATTATATACTCTTATCAACTCTCATACTAGGGAGACTATACGGTATTTACACATGTGAGTCTGGTTTATTTTGCTTATGAGTATGGTCTCGAGTTGTGTCCATTTACTTATAAATATCTCAATGTGATCATTCTTTATAGCTGAATAATACTCCATTGTATAAAAATGCCACAACTTTTTTATCCATTCTGAATGAGGAATATATTAGAGCAGTGAAATCATACTCTGTTATACTGCTCTGATGGATACATTACAATGTATGTTTGTCAAACCTATAGAACACAATAAAAACTGTAAAACTTCATGCAGATTTTTATATTTTTATTTGAAAAAGAATAAAACCAAACAAAATAAAACAGAATAAAGCCAATCAAAACAAAACAGTGAACATGATACAGGACTTCAAAACAAGATAATAAGAAATCAACAATGGCTACCATAATGCCTCTTGCTGTCTTCAAAATAGCTGCCTATACCATCAGATGTAATAAAATCAATTGAAATACAACAGAATTAAACCAATCAAAATGGAACAGTGAAAACAATACAGAACTTTAAAACAAGGTAATAGGGAATTAACAATGGCTACCACCTTCAGAAAGAGACCCTCCATAGTTGCTGTACTGCATGTTGTCATCCTCCAAACAGACGCTCAGACCACCAGCCTTAAGCCTGCAAAACCAATCACTACAAGCGTTACTTGCACTACAAGCATTAAGTTGTTTTTTTCTACATTAGTAGCTATCATCCCAATCTGTGTTTCTCCGGATCAGCCAGTTGCTTATGGGGGTGAGGGTGGGGTCGGCTCTTGTCTCCCAACCCACACACCAGCTGGGTTCACGGGAAGGGATTGGCTTCTTGCTTCTCCTCCCCATAGCCTGCAACTGATGCTGACTCACAGGAAGAGGCTGGTTTCTTGTTGCTTTTCCCCATGGCCCAAAACTGCTGCTGGTTCACAGGACTGGGTTGGCTTGTTTTTCCTTTATACAATTTTTAAAAAATTAACTAGGAGATCAGGGATCCCAGGAAAGAATGCAAACTCTGACAAGAAAATCATATTGTAAATGTCTAAAATAGCCTCCCATTTGTTTGGTTCTGTTTCTGTTAAGAACCCAAACTAACATATGGTTTAATATAGACATAGTTTTTTTAAGGTGAGCTAAGAGATCTTAAAACAAATTACATGTTAGTAGCAATAAGCACATATAATGTCCAGAGCGTGGTATCTAATACCATTCTCCAATAAAAGGAAACCAAGATCCTAGAGAAACTGAATGAATGAATGAATCTCAGACTGAGGCAGGAATTATACAAGATGGTTCTGGAGCCTCTTCTAGTGCCACAGATTAAGAAATATATTGATGAGGGTATAACAAAGGAGTGCCAGGGCTAATAGAAAAAGGTCTAATGGCCACTGCCAGAATGCTTTAAACAACAGAACAAATAAGATGTGTTGGATTATAATCTAAAATATAAAATAAATATTAATGGGACTATATTTATACAAACAAATGGTTGAACAAATACAATAAATGATTGCGAAGAGACAAATTTCCTATGCAGAAGACTCTCAAATAATGGGAGTATACTATAATCTGAAGGAAGGGACAGTCCCTCTCCCCACGCCTTCAGTGTGGGCTGCACACACCATCTTCCTTCCAAACGTACACTGCAGAAGGGGCAGGGAGGACCTTGCGGTTGAGCAACCTGACAAACACTGCCTCAGCCAAATGACAGAGGCCAACATCAACCAGCAGAGATCATGCTGATAGTATGTTGTGTGCCTGTTCTTCTTCCCAATAACCATAACCCTGGCCTTCTTAGGAGAAAAACACCAGACAAATTTCCATAGTAAGGCATCCTACAAAATAACCAGTACTCGTTAAAACTGTCTAGATCATCAAAAATAAATTCTGAAAATCCACATTTATAAAGATCCTAAGAAGGCCTAAGCTGGCCAAATGTCATGCAGTATTCTAGAGGGTATCCTGGAACAGAGAAAGTATGTTAAGTTAAAAACTAAAGATGTTTAAATAAAGTGTGACTTTAGTTAGTACTAAATGTAGTCCCAATTTCTTAATTATAACAAACTGTCATACTAGTGTAAAATGTTAATAATAGGATAAACAGTATAGGGCATATGAGAAATCTCTGTATTTATTCTCAATTTTTTCTGTAAATCTAAAACACTATGCCCATTTTTTAAAGAATAAAAATGAGGCTGGGGATGTAGCTCCATGTTCAAGTGAAAGTTTTGCCTGCCTGAGACCCTAGGTGTGATCTTTAGGAGTGCCCAAAAAAACCAGAAAACAAAAACCAACAAACTTTAAAAAAAAAATGAAAAAGATCTATTAAAAGATACACTTCAAAAAGAAAAAAATGAAATTAAAAAGAGGATAACGAGATAAGAAACAAGGTAAATTTAATTATTAACTGAAAGAGACTTTTAAAAAATAGATAAAAGAGACCTGACAATAGCTAGGTGGGAGTGATTTACAAAATGAGCAGTAAAAGTGGTAAAGTCTGTGTCATGTATGGAAAGAGGACAGAAATACTGAATGACTTATCGTTACTAGAAAAAAAACATGAATTAAAGTAAATGAAAGTAATAAAAAGAATGGAAAAACTGAAACATAACTGCTATAAGTCTAAAAATACAGTCTATTTTCCAAATTGCTATGACAGGAAAGGATATGGTGGAGGCATGATAGATGTAGGAAACTTTTTGTGTTTGATGAAAAGGAGAAAAAAACAAAGCAAGAAAGAGAAAACATCAAATGCAAAATAAAATGGCTAAAAAACAGTACAAATACATAGATACAACAAACGTTTGAGATGCATGTTGTACACATTGGCTTCATCTGTCTCTCGGCTCTTTTGCAGACATTGCCAAGTAACAATCAACTCTGTGCATCTGTGGTGGAGGCCACTGCCCACCTTCTCTGTCTCCTCCCACTCGGCATTTTATGCCAGTGCATAGACCAGGTAACTCCAAGTGAGGTTCAGAGGAGTTAAATCCCGAACAGGTAAACTTTGACTGGGTAGGAGATAGAAGGGAGCCAACAGATATATAAGTTTCCTCTTGCTTTCCTCCTATGGACTTTGTCAAGGCAGGAGTGTGCCTCGACACGCTCTGTGGAGACAGGCCAAGAGGCCAACTGAGCCTGCCTGTCAAGGGTTAGCACCGTCTCCTGGCTCTGTATTTGCTTTCCATTTTCCTTTGCTCTAATCCCTTCTCCTTTCTCTCTTAACGTCCTGGAATTGCTTCAGACTCTGCTTTTGAGACAAATGTTAATTAAAAAAAAAAAAAAGACCACCTGCTAACATAAACGATAAATTAGGTATAAATCCAGCAAAAATGGAAGAAATGCATCTGAAATGAAATTATTGAGAGATGTTGAAGGCATGAAAAGTACACTATACAACTGCCAACAACAAAAACTAGTGTAGTATTAGTATGAGATGAACTATAATTTAAGATGCAATATATTACATAATACCCAATAATTCTAAATGTTTATATAATTTTATGTACTATAACATATACAATATCCCATATAAAATACATTACATATGTTAAGAAAGCAACCATCAGTGTGTGTGCACCTAATAAAATTACCTAAAAATATACACTACAGAAACAGAAAGAATTAGGAAAAAATTACAACCAACATAGAAACACAATAGAAGATATTTAACAAACTTCTATTAGAAATAAGTACACAAAATATTAAGGTAAGAAAAATTGAATCAACACATTTTCTAATAAATGTCCATAGGGTTTTCAACCAATAAATACAGAAAAATGCATTATTTTCTTTTTTATATGAATCCTTCATAAATATAGACAAATACAATAATAGAACACAGACAAAATATCTAAACAACAAACATCAATACTATATAGTCCATTTTTTCTTGTGGTAATAAAACTAAATTAGAAACAAAAAACAAAAAAACTAAATTAGAAAGCAGCCATAAAAAATCAATTCTAATTCTAAGACAAATAAACAAGTTAGAAATTTTTAATGTATTCCTAAATAACTCATTGTAAAAGAGGACATCACACTAGAAATTACAAAACACTTAACCTGAATTGTAATTGAAGGTTACAAATAAAAATTATGTTACTAGAAGAGTAGTGGTAAGAGAATTTGCAACTGAAAACACACTAAAATAAAGTTAGAAAACAAATAAGTTGTATTTAATTCAAGAATCAATAAAAGAAGCCATGGAATAAACAGGAATAAGATAGAAAGAAAGAAATATTATAGTTAAGAATAGAAACTAATAGAATAAAAAACAAGCAAATAATGTAAAAGATAGAGATCAAATCTGTCTCTCTAAAAAGACTTAAGAAAATTGATTTTAGAAAAAAAGCATAAATACCCAAAATTGAGAAGATAAAAGGGGATATCGCTGAAATCAAGGCTAAAAACCATAGTAGAACATGAGAAGCATTATGTTTTTAAACTTGAAAACCTAAAGAAACTTTTTATTTCTAGAAAAATAAAAACTACCTAAAGTGTCTCAAGAAATAAGAAACCTAAATAAACCAAGCCATTAAAGAAGTAAAAATGGCAAACAAAGTAAATCCTCCTCAGTAAAAATATCCACTTTTACATGGAAACTTGCTGTGTGACAGAAGGTGTGTTATAAACCAACAGGCATCTTCAATGAATGGCACTGAGACAATCGCCTCCCTTTCCTGAAAATAATCGACTAAAAGCTGTGATTTTTATCATTAAATCCAGGTGGATTGAAAAACCTAAATAGAAAAGAAAAAAATTTAAACATTTAGGAAAGTATCTTCAGGGCAGAGGAGAATTCCTTAAGGCACTATAAGACGAAGGAAAAAAAAAGATTTTAATTGAAAACATTGTTCAACAATAGCTACCACAAGCAAAGTGAAAGACAAGCCACAACAGCTACTTGGAAAATAGTTTGGCACTCTCTAATCAAACTGAAGGTATGCATACTCATGATTGAGAAACTCCCCTCCCAGGTACAGTCCCCAGAGTAACTCACGCACACGTATACCCTGAGACATGAACAAGAATGTTCATTGTGATGTTGATTGAATTATTTGAAATCCAGAGGGGGAAAAATCAACAGTAGGACAGATAAATACACTGCAGAATGTTCCGCGGTAAAATACCACTATCAGAGAAGACGAGGAACTGAAGCCCATGTCACAACAAGGATTAATCTTACAAATGGAGACTGAGTCCCAAAAGTGGGACACAAAGGAAGAAGTACAAAATGATTTCACTTATATGAAATTCAAAAGCAGGCAGCACTGACCCATAATGTTTCAGAATGTCTACGCAGGTGGCTAAACTAGATAGAAAAGCAAAAGTGTGATCAATAAAAATCAGGATAGTGGGATTTACATCCAACTAATATAAACACTACACTTACAGAAAGGGTCACATGAGGAGTTTTTGAAACTGCAGCACCCTGCTTCTCCAGTTGAGTGGTAATTCCCGTCAGTGTTCATTTTGTAATTATACTGAACGTATTTGTGTTGTAAGCTTGTTTCTGACTATACATTTCATTTCACAGTTTTAAGAGGTTGGAAGAAAAGATGGGTCTCACAAAGTAGGAGAATATCTCCGTAATGTACATAACCAATACATGATTAATATTCAGAATGCGTACATATTTTTAAAGTCTTAAAATCAATAAGAAACAGAGGACAAAAATATGAATGGGGCAATAATATGCATGATAATATGTAAGATACCAGTAAGTTGCAGAAATTCAAATTAAAACAATAATATAATACCATTTTATAGCCGCCAAACTAGCAGACGTTAAAAGCCTGATAACACCAAATTTTGGAAAGAAAGTGGAAAACCAGATATTTAATTACACTTCCTGGAGTGTGTTAAGATATGCCAAATTTAACAACTTTGGGGAAAAAAATTATATCCGTGAGGCAGTTTTGCAGACAACTTTTGCATATTTATCTGAACCATGGTTTGAAGTAGCTAAAATGTTTTAAAAGTACAGTGTCTCTAAACAAAGAAGGCATACATCACAGTATAGTGACACAATGCAGTGTCATCGTGAACTAGAGCTAAACATCAAAATGGAAAAGCGATTCGTGGAATATGCATAGTAAGACACCATTTATATAAACTTTGAAGCCTGCAGCACAGCACACATTGTCTATGATATATGCATATGCAGCAAAGGTATGAAAAAAATGCAGGAGAACAGTAAACACTGAATTTAGGGTGATGTTTACTGCAGGAGAAAGGTTCTATTCGGAGCATACAGGGCTTCAATTTTATCTGAAATATTTCACTCATTTTTAAAAGAACTGAAGCAAAAAGAAAAGAACCTATCATTTTAATTTGCCAGAGTAACAAATGAAAGTAGAAAAACTAGGTGAGCATTTCAATTGATTTAAAAAGATGGTTAATGAAAGTCCATAGCATAAAATTGTGATTTAAATAAACCCCTTAAGCCAAGGAGAGAACTTTAACCTGGTATGAGGTATTTACCAAAATTTAACGGCAAACGCTGGAAATGTTTCTTATAAATCCAAGAGCAAACTAGGATGTCCTGGGTAGCACAACGTACAGAGGGCAAGGAAAGGAGTTGGGGGTGGGGCGTGCGGTTGGGGAGAGGAGAAGGGAGGGAGGAGAGAAAGGAAAGAAAAATAAATTTAAGCAACATTGAAATAACTTTTCATGCTTATCAGATTGCGAAAATTAAAATGGCTGATAACATCACGCATTTTGGAGGATGGAAAGAATCAGAACTTTTCCACGGCTGGAGAGGCTGTGAACGGGTGTAGCACTCTCAAGAGGACCTTGCCAACATCTGGTGAAGTTAAGGATGTGCACATCACATGACCCAGCTTTTTCACTGTTAGATACCACAATAAAGAAAAATTAGGAAGCAACCAAAACGTTCGTGAAGACAGAACAAATCAATCACGCGAGGTTCCTTCAAACAGTGAACCACAGTGGCACTGTTGAAATAAATGGACTAAATTTTTGTACATCAATGTGGTTAAGTCTAAAACAACATTAAATGAAAAACGTTAGTTGTGAACACGATTGATGTTAGTTTTGAGAACCCAAAAGGCGATCCCACATACTGTTTGTGAATGGACTAATAAAAAAGTTTAAAAAGATGGGAGGAGAGGAAAGGAGGGGTGAAAAAAGAATTGAGATTTGCTATGTAAATGTACCAAGTCCCCACAAGGAATGTAATCATTGTGAAAAGCAAACATGCACTAATAAAAATAAAAACTGACAACTAATGAATACCTTCGAAGAGGAAAGAAAATAGGGGAGTTTTAGCTGTATCTGTAACTTTTCTTCCTTAGACACAGAAGGAATAGGAAAATATTACATCTGGATGGTACCATAAGTTTCTGTTATATTAGTTCTTCCTTCATTTCTATATGTTTGGAATCTTTTATTGTTAAAATAATTAACTTCTTGAAAAGAAAATAAAAATTCATGGTACTATGCAATCTCAAATGTGGAAGAAAAGCCAGAAGCTGACTAATTTTGCAGCACCATTTTCCAACAGTCCTCCAGCCTTGATTTACATGCCTCTAATGATGGGAAGCTCATTCTGCCTACTATCACCATTAATGTTCCAATTAGCTTGTTTAGTTGTTTTTTTGTTTTGTTTTATTTCTTATCTTTTTGAGGCAGGGTTTCACTGTGCAGCTCAGGCTGGCCTTGAATTGACTTTGTAGCCCAGGCTGGTCTCAAACTCACAGAGACCCTCCTGCCTCAGCCTCCCACGTGCTGAGCTTGCAGACATACAACACCACACCCAGCCTGTTCTGATTAGTTTTGTCCATTAAAACACTCATCTTCATTTTGAGCAAATCAGCCTCCTTCTACTTCCTTCAGCCCAGTGCCAGCGTTATAGGTTTGTCCTCGGACCCTGACTGGGAGTCCAGAGCCAGGAACTCTAAGCACAGCGTGTCCTGACATCCTGGGCAAAATTTTCCAATCTCTTGCTACATTTCTCCACTATCAGTTGCGTGACTTGTGTGATAGACTTGAGACTCTAACACACAAGAATGCTGGCAGATTAATGTATTGCCCGAAGTTTGGGCTGGCAGAATCTTTTTTTTAAAAAAAACACAGTTATTTATTTAATAAAATAAAAGCATGTGTATGTCTTAAAGCGAGACTTCACCTTGTGTTTTAAAACTTGCCGGGTAAGGCTGCTGCTTTTAGCAAAACAGGAAATGCAGTATACAGACCGGCAAAGGAGAGGCCTGGCCAGCAAGGCAGCAGAGGGGAGCTGCTGCGGAAACCAAGAACAGACTCCCCTGGTTCCGGCAGCCTTGTGCCTCCGAGGGCCTCAGTGGAGCAGAGCTTCGGGCAAGAGTCTGGGCAACCCTTGTCGTGGGCCTCCTGGGGAAAACTCTTTGCCCCTGCCACTGCTCTACCTACAAAGCCCTTCACTGTTCAAGACTCAAACAATTCTGCAAAAACAACCACTGCCACCTCTGAAGCTGGCCCATACCCCCTGCAAGAAAGTGGGCTCTCCTTTCCACAGGCTCTTCCTTAGATTCCTGATAGCACTGAAAAGGTTTTCTTCCTATGTATCAGGCACACTTCTAAGCACTATGTATGTGCTGCCTTATTTAAATGGATGCTATTATGCAACCCCAGTTACCAAATGAGGGCGCTAAGGCACAGAGAGGTTGAGTCACTTGCTCAAGCTCACGTAGCTAGTTTTAGCCCAGCTGGGGTTTGATTCGGACAATCTAGACTCAGGGTATGTACTTTTTTTCCCCTGCTGACTAGGCTCCAACTCATGTTTGTGCTCATGTCTTATCGCCCTCACTAATTCTGTTTTGTAACCTGCTTTTCCTCACTTACCACTCTATCATGTACATCTTTCCATGCCATTAAATATTATATTCCACAACATTATTTAATGACTGCCTAGTAATCCACTGTGATACAACACCAGCCCAATTGTCAGACACTGAAGTTGCTTTCACTTCTTCACGACCATCAACAATGTTTTGGTAAATACACTTATAATTAAATCTCTGCGTACATCCTTGAGTGTTTCTTTAGGATCTGTTCCAGATCGAAGCATGTGCAAACTTAAAGGCTTCTGATCCATGTTACCAAACTATGCTGGGAAGGATTCACAGCACGGAATGGTAGAACCTGTTCCCCAGGGTCCCGTCCAAGCCAGCTCAGGTCACACAATGAGAAAGATAAGGAGGGGAAGGCACAGTGTTGTTCCTATTTGTTTCTTTGTTTGTAAATAAGGTATAACTTTTTCATCTCCTTATTATTTGCTTTTCTTCCTTTGCAATTATCTTTTGCTTGTTATTCAAATCTGTATGTTCTTTTCTTTTTTGGTTTGCAAGAAAACAACAACAAAAAAACCCTTAGAAGATAATTCCGTGTATTTTGTTCCTCTGCAGACAGAAATAGGAATTAATAAGAATGTAATATACATTTGCAGACATTTATCAATTTTAGTAAAATTAAAACTCAGCAAATCCACTGCCTTCACCAGATTCTAGGAGGGGAGGGGAGCCAGAGGAGCAGCAGGCAGGGGCCCCACCCTGTCCTGGGCAAGTTGCTGCAGCTGTGCAATGGATATGAGCCCACAGGCCCAGGCGCAGGGCTTAGACCACCACCCAAACCAAATGCCGGCACTGCACCTCACAACCATGAGACATGGAGAGAACTCTTTGGCCCTCACTGCCTCCATTTTTCCATCTGTAAAGTAAGAATAATTAATGGTGACCCTTGATTTCTTTGGATGTTGTGAGAGTCAAAGAAGCTTATTCAGAGATCACTTAAATCACTTGGAACATAGCAAGACCATGTAAATACTAGCTGTTACTATTACTGCACGGTTGAAGATTTTCTATGACTATAGCTACCCCGACCCCGTTTTTTTGTAATTCATCTTGAAGAATGGTTTCTTTTGGATATGTTATATATATATTTTTCTCTACATAGAAAGACAACCATTTGAATAGTACATTCAGCATAATTGAGCCCTTCTATCACCAGGACCTAGGCTGGGTACCAGAGAGAAACTATAACTCTTATCTTCAGAGAATCCCTAGAAAACAATATGTGCATAAAGACTGTTACAGCAGATAGACGGGGAGGACTATAAGTCAGGTATCTCTCACATGTCACTTTAAAACATTTCAGCATCCTTGTCACTCTAGCTACCGCTGATTGCATGGCCAGCTCGCTACAGGTTTTGACCAGCTTCTTGCAGGTGAAACGTGACAGAGCCACATCTGAGGTGACGACGCATGCATCTCACTTCCTGCTTGGCCTTCTCTGAAGTCCCAGGGAGAATTACCAGCAGGAACACCTGTGCATCCTGGAAGAGAAAGTACCTGTGGGGACACTTTCTGTTCCCCAGGCAAACAGTCCTAAGACTGTTCGTAAGGCCTGCAAGGGTGACAAACTCAAAAACCTGTCCTTAGGTTGACCATCTCTCCTTCCCCACATCACCTCCCTGGAGCCCCAAACTGGCTTGCTGGCATCACTTTCCAAGTCAATGCAACACATGCCGGATGATCTTCAGACCCTGTCTTTAAGAACCCCCAGGCTAATCGAGCTCTGGAAAGGCATAGCTAAGGGGCTGTGGAATTTCAGAAAAGGACAATTCAGATAGGCTCCCTGTAAAGGTGGTGTTGTGGGGAGCTCTGAAGCTTGGGCATACACTGATAAGAAGAAAAGTCTCCCATGCAGAAATTCTCAGGGTACAAATGGAGGTAGAGAGAGGCTTAGATTCTCCAAAACATTGTGGAAATACAAGAAATTCAGAGGAGACAGGTGAGGGAAAGAATCAAGAATGCCGCCCTGGAAGGGTCTTGAATGTTAGATAAGGACAGCGGACTTCGCCTGAATGTAGCAGGCAGCAGTGAGATCTGTTCTGGGTTTTAGAACAACCTGACAGGTACAATGGGGGAGATGAGGAGATGGTAAATGCGAGTGGTGGCCAGATCTGAGTGCAGACAGGAGGATACTAATTCAGGCTCCCCAAGGCTTGAGAAAGTTGCCCAGGGCAGATGGAGTCTTGACTCTGTATCCCCTTGGAACTGTAGCTGGGGGACTCTGGACGCTACTCTCCGGGTTTTTTACCCCGGGCCTGAGGCACTGAAGGGCAGCCTGTGTCTGCAAGAGGTGAATCAGACAGGGCCATCCTCTTCTGGAAAACCCCCCTCTCAGGACGTTGCACCCCCCAGAACATTCTAATTACTCCAGAGAAAAAATGAGAGAGAAGATTGAGTTAGTCCAAGGCCACCCAGAGAACTGCCCCATAGGGACAAATGGAAAAGGTGGCATCTGCAGGACTTCATAAAGAACAGTCCTCGTGGGAGGGGGCATGACACTTTATTTAATACGCTTTGTCAAAGGCCATTATTTGCCAATTTTAATTAAGATGCTCTTTGAATAATACCATTGCTAGCCATGAGCAAAGAACCTTTATGTTTCCCAGTGGGGCAAGGCTCAGTCCATCTTAATCTAATACATTGATGCTTTTAACAATGATGTGAACTGACTTCCAAATTACTCCCCTCAGCCAGACCATGGGTTCCTCAGAAGTGCTGGCCCTGGGTGGCTGCTCAGACATGGTACAAGGCCTCTGTATCCTGGAAACTTGCCTGTCAACAAATACTTGTTGAGATAAAGCAGCCTGTTTGTCAATGTATGTGGATGCTGTAACAAGCATCCCCAAAGTATCAATTGTGTAACACAAGTTTACTTCACACTCACGCAAAGTCCAAAGCAGATGGTCCCTTGGGTCTTCGCTCCTGGGAAACTTGGCTCAGTCAGCGACCAGGAGATTTGAGGTCCTTCCATAGTGTCTCTTCAGAGTCCTTTTGCATCTAGGCCCTTTATATCCAGTTGAGGAAGGAGGAAAGAGATCAAATATGAAGAATTAGGGTCTTAACTTAAAAAGTTTGGTCCAGAAGTGACCCATGCCACTTCCACTCACATTCTGCAGCAAAAATCAGCTGCCTGAGTGGGAGCTGGCTGAGAAATGCAGCCCTAGTTGGGTGGCTGTGTCCCCACAGCAGCTGTACACTGTGCAAGGAAGCACAAGCCTGCAGTCTTTGGCTGCTTCTTTTCTGCAGTGAAAAGCAGTGAGCAAGACATGATTGCTGCCCTAGAGGAGCTCACATCCTAGCGGGGAGCATAGACAAGGGCTGTGAAAGCGAACGTAAAAAAGAAAGTGGCCTTAGGACAGATATGCCTGGAGGGTAGTCAGGGAAGGCTTCTTGGAAGAAGGGGAAGTTGCACTGAGACCTAAAGTGTGTACAGAGTGAATCAGGAAGTGGTCAAGGAGAGTTTTCCAAGCAGAGAGGTAGGGCATGCAAAGGAGCCCTGGGAGAAATGAAGATGGTAGATTCTAGAACTAGGCATTCAGAGAAAAGTAGAAAAAGGAAGCAAGAACTGGAGCTAGAGACATAAGCAGGGGTCAGTTCCCTCAGACGTGTATGTTTTCTTTCTGTGAACAGGGTTTGCTTAGTGCCTGGGATGCTTCAGACACCATTCTAAACAACAAGGGTACGCTGATGTATAAAACAGACACAGTCCTAAGAATTGAAATACTTTCTGAGCCCTGGCCAGGAGACCCTATGAATGTGTTCTCATTCGGGAACCAGGATGCCAAGGCTTTTGGAGCCAGGATAGGGTGAGGCAGTGGCCAGGCCACCCTCCGCATCCCTCAGAATGCGACGGAGCCATCAGGACTACAGTCTGCAATTGGCAGCTGTGTGGATCCAATTTCCAGCACTTGGGCAGGTGCCCTTTGCTGTGGATGGATTGTTTATTCTGCCATTTGTTGTAATCATTTCTGATCTTTTGCTTATTGTGTCAAAGATAAACACCGCTTGGCTGATCCCCCGGGAACGAGGCGCCTGTTCCGCGAGGCTTTGTGAGCCGTTGCTTCGCACTTGAAACAACCTGTTATTTCCTCTCTTGAAAGAGGCTCATAAAATGATAGATGAATCTCCAGTAACTATAATACCTTCCTAATGGTTAGAGAAACTGGAGCCATATAGCAGGAATGCAGACTAGAAGAAAAATAGGAGAGTTAGAAAGACAAGCTTTAAAATATAATGGTGTCATAATGGGCAAAATGAAACACACGATGCTATTAGAATTCTGCCTGGTGCATCTTGAGCACAGCATTTGCTGGAGAGTGGCCCCTCTGCCAAGAGGCCCTTCTTTCCCCAGGGTAAATGCTGTAACATAGTTTGTTGAATGACTGAACAATGACACCATTTGTTGAATGACAAAATCCACAAATACTCTTTATTGTGCAAGTGATGGATAAGTTCCTAAACGCGACATTGGGCCCCCTGAAGGCACTGGAGAAACGTATGCTGATTAAACAAACAGATGATTCTAAATGTTCAATCCACAGGGAACTCAAGAACCATGGGTATTTACCATGTTTCTTGCCCAGTGTTGATTGCTCTGGGAGGAATTTCTCACTGACCTCCAAAGCCAATAGCTAGCAGGCAAGAGATGTGGTCTTTATAACACATAAACATGAAGATTAAAGACATTGAACTCCCAAACATGCACATATGCAAAAGAGAACCAAAATTGCTTTCCTCTGCAAGAGTCTCCAGCACAGCCCATGATGATGACTACAAGGTGCCGCTCTGAGGTCTACCTACCTCAGTCATGGCAGACTGCATTCGCAGAAACGATGGCCACAGCCATGCCTTACTTCCTACAGGCCCTTTCCCAATGTGCATGGAACCAATTTACTCTCTGAGTCAAGGTGGGCTGTGACTGCAATCAACAGAGAACAAGAGAAGGGATCGTGTCCCAAAAGGCAATGAGGCTCTAATTTGCCCATTGGAGCATTTTCTCTTGGACTCCTGAGCTACAGGCAAGAAGCTCCAGTGCCCTGCAGCCACCAGGCTATGAAGACACATCACTCGGAAAGAGCTTTCAGTGGCTGTCCTGGTCCTAGAGTCATCCCAGTGCACAGGCCAGGCTGGTGACGGCGGTAGCCTTCACAAAGCTCAAGTCCCAGCTTCTGAGTTCTCCCAGCTGAGGCCACCATCACTGTGGCACAGAGACAAGCCACCCCTGGTGTCCTGACTCACAGAATTCGTGTACATAATAAAGCCACCTGCAGAATAAAAGCTGCTACATGGGGAATACATGCTACGGACTGACATATGCTCTACAAAATTTGTATGTGGAACTCTTACTCTGCCCACCCCCAGAACTTAGAATGTGGCTGTGAAGGGAGATAGGGCCTTTGGAGATTAAGATAAAATGAAATCATATAACTGGCACCCTCATGAGAAGAAGAAACCAGGAGACTGCAAAAGAAAGTGCCGAGGGAAGACGCAGGGAGAAGATGGTTGTCTGCAAGTGCAGGAGGGAACTCAGAAGAACCCAACTGCTATCACAGCCTGATCACATCTTGATCAGGACATCATCCACACTTCTCGCTTCCTGCATGGGGCCCTGGGAGGGGTGACATTTGAGCTGGACTTAAAAAGGAGAAGAGGAAGGCAGGCCCAGACAGAGAGGTGAAGGCCAGCAGAGGCACAGGAGTATAAAGGGCCTGGAGGTGAGGGCAAGGAAAAGAAGTTCCAGACAGTGTCCAGGGCGATGCTCTCTGGGCAGATTAGGGTCTGCTCTGAACAAGGAGCTGAGTGTCCGCTGCATGTGTTTGTTGAGTCTCTAGTGCTGCAGAGTGCAGACAAATGGCAAAAGGGAAATCAAGGAGGGCAGATATGCACCCTCCAGAGCCCTGCCAGGTGGGGCGCTGGCAGCCTGAGATTTCCCAAACCCGCTGGCTTCATCAAGCATCAAGCGCTCTGGGGCTCCAGGGCGGTCAGCAGGCTGGTGGGGAGCCTGGGGGTGGGGCAGTGGGCAGGCAGGAGCCCCATGAATATACATGATCCCGCCCTGGAAGCTGGTTTCCTGCGGAGCTTCACCAAGCCTTATCTTGACAAGGGGATGTCCTTCAGCAGAGGACATTATATGGCTCTTAGTTCAGCAGTTCTGTCAAGTCCGAGGCAGGCGTTTGATTTCAGCTTCATACATATGCTTAGGTGCTCAGGAAAGGCAGCGAGGAGGGGAAGGGCGAGGCCAGAGAGGGAGGTCAGCCCCAAGGAGGAAGGCGCCAGCTCTCCTTGGACTGCTTCCCCCGCTCTGACTTACAGCTGACTTTGGCCACACGGGCCGTGGGCTGCATTTTAACAGCCTTGAGAGTCTGTGCAGCAATTCGGGAAAAACTGGAGACCAGGGAGTCCAGTTCCCTATTCTGGCTCCGCTAGGAGCAGCTGGGTGGCCAGAAAAGTTTCTTTGGTCTCTGGGTCACAGATCCCTCCTCTGACAAAGGAGGGAATTGCATCAGTGGTCAGCAAAATTTTTTTCTTTTTCTTTTCTTTCTTTTTTTTTCTTCCTGTAAAGCAGCCAAAACCTGATTTCCAACAAAATGTGAGTGCATCATAGTACAATCGCTCTAACTGAAACAGGAAAATCAGAAACACCTTTCTCCTTACCTCCTCCAGTGTCTGAGGCACCCCACCACCTCCAGGTGCCCAGGGCGCAGCTGGAGAAGCTCCATCAGCCTCTGCTGAATCTGGGCCGGCATTAGGGGACCTGAGAACCCAATGTGAACTGCAGAACACCTTGCTCCCTCCACACAGGAAGGAAATTGTACTTGTAGTCCCCACCTGATGGGAAGCATTAATGTTGAACAAAAAAATATTGTAGATTTGGCAGTAATTCAAGGTACACGTGCAAATTGTTTATTATAGCATCTATACAGAGTCTTACATAGTAATTCACCGAAGTTAAGATCTATTTATTCAACCCACAACAGTCCTTCCTAAAGCATCTTTCTCAGAACATGGATCCTTCTAGGACAGTGTTCTAAAAGCTCAGTGGGTGGGAGAGTCCAGCGGGGCTTGTGATCAAACGGCCCATCCCACCTGGGGAAATTCTGATACATAATCTCGAGGTGGGGATGGAGAGTTACATTTTAAGAAGCCCCTCAGTGGTTCTGATGCAGGTTGTTTGGGACCCCACGGGTTGAGAACTGCTGCTTTGTTTAGAAAGAACAAAGAAAAGTAGCATTCTTCCCGTTAAACAAGACCAGGAAAACCCAAACTCTCTCTATATCTTTGGAGCTGTGCAGTAGCAAAATAAAAGATCTAGGGCCCAACAGTTTCTAAACTGCTTCGATCACAAAGCTTTTTTTTTTTCCCTAAGCAACGTTCAATTACTTAGGAAAGTGCTGTTTTATCAAAAACGTTTGACAATATATATTAATTTGGGGTCCTTTGCAATAATTTCTTGGTCTTCCCAATGCACAGTTAATTCTCTCTTTGTTCTGTTAGTTTTTGATGTCTTAAAACCTGCAGAAAGTTCATGGGGAAGGAAGACGTTCACTTGCAGACAGGTATGCTTTGCTTCCTTCTTTAACCGCGGCTAAGATCTACTTGCTAAGACCAGGACCCTCCCTTGAATGTCTGGGGAACTAAGGAATCCTTCCATAGCCTTGATCTGATTTATAACCTGTGAGAAGGGTGCATGAAACAGCCTGTATCTGGATTTATGGTGAGACTAGTTGTATATCACAGTGATAGGGCACAAGCTCTTTGGAATCCAACAGATCTGAGTTGGAATTCAACAGATCTAAATTGGAATCCCAATTTCCACTTAATAGCACCTGTGTGGCAGTGAGCAAAAAACTCACTCGCAGGGCCTCTGTCTCCTGGTCTATAAAATGAAGACTATAGTCCAGCTCATCATTCTGTCGGGAGATCAAACTGGAGAACAGAAGCAAAGCATTCCACACAGTGTCAGGAGCACTGGAAGTACTCAGCAGCCATGGCGTAATTATTTCTTACAGCATTAAATTTGATCACGAATCTATAGACACATGAGGATAGGCCTGGCAGAATTGAGCTAAACCAGCTGGCCATGCCCTGACCAGGATAACAAAATCCTTTTCATATGTTCATACTTCCTTATACTTCCTACTTACAGACCATTCATTCTCAAACTTGGCTTTTAGAGTCGCCGGTCATCCAGGCCAATTAAATCAGAGTGTCTAGTGTGAAAGCCAAGCACCAAGATTTCTAAAATCTTCAGCCCTAACTTCCCTTCTGAGTTCAAAGCCTGTATATCTAGCTGTCTGCTTCACATCTTTTCTTGGATAGCTGGGCTTCTCCCAGTGAATGGCACCAGCCTGCCTGTTCGAGCAGCCAGAAAGAAGTCCTCCTTCATCCCTCCTTTCCAGTTGTCAACAACTGTTGATGGTTGAATGTTTCAATGTCTTTCCATCCTCACGGCTATCTATCATCCAGTCCAAGACACCAGCTCCTGTCACCCGTGCTACTGCAGTAGTCTCCTGACTGATTTATGCATGTCCATTCACATCCCCACCAGCCCACTCCCCTGGGAGCCAGTATGCCTCCTCTGACACAAATCCCATCATGTGCATTTCCACACATGTGCACCCCCATGCACACACATGCACATATGCACCCACACACTGACTCCAATTTCCTGTTGCTTGCAGGAAAATGCTCCTGAGCCCCATGCCCCCCTTTGTCCCTTGTTATAAACACTGGGCTTCAGTCTTTCTTCCTGGCCACACTCTCTGCCTCCCAGAGCCTTTGCAGATACTGTTTTCTCTATCAGGCCACCTTCTCATCCCTGTTTCCCGAGATAGCTCCTACTTAACCTTCAGAGCTCTGCTCCAGGGGCCACCCTGACCCAAAAGAACACGTTGGAACACCCAGTCTGTGATTTTCCCAGCTCATAGTTGCTGTTTGTTGCACTTGTCAGAACTGCAGGATAAAATTCATCTGTGTGACTATCTGGTTAATTCCCACACTCTTCACCAGACTCTAAGTTCCTTGAAGGCAAGGTCTGTTTCTGTTTTGCTTGCTGTCTCTTAAAGACAGAATAAGCACTAAATAAATGAGTACCATTCAAGCAACTCCATTACTAAGTGCTTTCCAGGGAATTTTCCTGTCTGCATTCTTACTGGTGAGCTTTAATGAGGATTCCCAAAGAATGCGGAGTCATAGGTATGAGTTTTAATTAACTCCAATAGGCATTTAATGTAGATTTAATAAGACAGTTATTGTATGTTAATTAAATGTCAACTGATTGCTAAAAGGTTTTTGCAATTATTGAAGTTTACTAATTATCTAATAGATAAATCAGTTTCCCATGTAAATAACTAGCATCTACATAAGCAATAAATATGCCATTAGATTCCACACATTAACATATTGAAATTAGAGGTTAGCCCCTGAGGGAATTCTAGAAGCTGGTGTCCAATCCAGGGAGGGAAAGTACCAATCATCTCATAGTCATTATGCCCCATCCTTCCAGAGGCAGGGAAAAACTGGGTTGCAGAGCCGAGCCTGCTCAAAGCCAGTTTTAGGGACACTTACCACATTTTGCAACTCCAAAGAGCTGGCCTAGAGAGACAGCTCTACTCAAGAAAGGATAGTTTATGACCTTGAAGCTGCCTCTTCTTTGTAAAATGGGGGTGTGCAAGGCCTCCCACACCTCTAGGGGGTCAGTGGCAATTGCATGGCTTATACCTGAGCTCTGCCTACAGATGGATCACATAGAAGATGACACTCTCCCTCTGGCTCCTTTTTTAAGACTCAGCCCAAACCCTGGCTCTCATACTGATCGCTGTGCAACCACAGGAAAATCCCATCCCTCCCAAACCTCAATTTCCTAGTCTGGACCACCTCCTTCAAATGATTGTGCAAATTAAACGAAGCAAATATCCCTAAACCTGAAAGAAGGCTAGAAACAAAGAGAAATTAACAACTGAAAGAGTTGGGGATGTTTCCAAAGAAAAACGGAAACATCATCTACTTTTTACCACATGCAGATCAAAGATACCTTCTCATTTAACTTCTCTGGGCTTCTCTCCAGTTTGGAGATAGGAAGAGATACAGACAGCTTAGGGAATTAGCAAAATATTATGCAGCAAAAGAGGGGTAAAATTCAACTGCCATGTTCAGTTTCCCTCCCAACCTTTCCCCTCTGATCTTTGCTCGGTCACCTCGGGTGAATCCTTACAACCACAGCCCTTCCAAAATGGACATAAGAGCTAAATCCAAGCTAGATTTGCTACATATGAGGCCGTTTGTCTAAGCACTGGATATGAGTCATCTTTCTTTCAGTGGTCCTGAGGTAAGTGCTGCTATTTTACAGATGAAAAGGTAGGAAGTACAGGGGACTTGGTAAGTTCTTCAAGGTCACATCGCCTGTGAAGGGCTGAACCCTGGCAGGTCAACTCTATGCCCAGGCCACCCAGAATACTAGTGCCCCACATGAGTCCTCCTACCTAATAAGCCTAGACACTGACATATCATAAATATGTTGAATGGAATACTGTGACAAATATGCATGCATGAGGACCCACAAAGCCAGGTGTGCACCTTGCAGACTTCCATGCTGGCTTCAGCCCCTCTCTGATACCCTAACACCCCACACATCTTGACACCTACAAGGAGCTCCCTCCTTACCACACTGTGTGACCTGATGGGAAGTCGCCCCAGAGAAAAGGCTACGGAGATAACTGGACAGAGACCCAAGGAGTTCTAAATAACAGGAACATGATCTTTATCTAATAGAAGAACAGATATCCCGGTGGGCACATCTCCTGCCAAAAGGAGTCCTCATGCCAGAGGAGACAGATGCCCCTCAGGAGCCCAAGCAGGGGCATCTTGCTCCAGCCCTCACCACACTGCCCCTACACCAAGGCATAGCTGAGATTTGAATGCAGGAGATCCGACTCTCGATCCTAACTTGACCACTCTGCTCCAGCGCCCAGGAGGGTGTTCAGTGTGTACTGGGGTCCTCTATCAGAGGAATGGGCCAATAGTGGGACGCAGCAAGGCAGTCTGCAGCTGGGATGTGCTGGACTCTAGCACTGACCTTTCCTGATGCTAAGATACTGAGTCTTTCACCTCTGTGATCTGAGCTGCAGTTTCCGTATTTGTAAACTGAGGAAATTTTTTTAGCTACTTTATTTTAAAGAATTGTTGTGGCAAGAAAGGATGTAATGTTTGCAAACCACTGAGTCCAGGGCTGGGATCATAGTAAATTCTCAATAAATGCTAGAGAAAGAGACATGCACCAGCATATCTCCAACTTTGTCCTCAGTAAAGCCACCAAGAGCTGTCCTACCCAAGCACCAAGCTCTGGTTCCTGAGACGCGATGCCCTGTTTTGGGTCTGCAACAGTGATCCCTCATGACACATGCTCACAACCCACACCAGCTCCAAGGGGCCAGCAGGCCAAGAACCCACAGCAGCAGCACGGCTGGGCATGCCAGCCCACAAGCACCGTCTCAGCCTTCTGTGGCCCAGTGAAGCCCATTTGCAGGAATTCCAGCCTGAGAAAGCCATGTCTTTGGGAAATCCTCTTTCAGTGGCCAGGAGGCCAGAGGGGCTTTCAGCCAATGAAAACTGACTGAGGAAATAAAGGGGGACAAGCCCCCAAACGGCTCCCAGGACCCCTGGGGTCAGAAGCCAGGCACTGCATTTATGTGCAAATGGAGCCGGATTAGGGATTAGGGATTATCAGACTCCCGAATTACTTGCAGCTGCCATGTCTCTTTGTCTGGAGGGATCAGGGAGATTTCTTGGGCCCTCCCCCTCCCCTCTCCTCCTAGTGCTGTCAGAAGCAGAAGGCCACAGGGACTCACTGCCCACTGAGGGAGGGCTAAGGAAGGCCTGGGGAGAGGCAGGCCTCAAATCAATAGGCAGCCCACGTGGCCCACTGCCGATGGTGATCGATGCATCTTCCCGCTGATTCCTGCACATCCAGAGGGGGTGGGCTCCGCACAGCAGTCCTGAGCTCCGGTCTTCCTGAGGAGCACCTGACCCTGAGAAGGGGCCCTTCCAGACACATGCCTTCAGGTGTCATATGGCCACCAAGCCTTTCCTCGCAATGAGAAATTCTAGCAGGGCCCTGCCCAAAGTGACTCAGCTCAAATTGCTCCCAGCGCAGACTCTAGCTTTACACTGTAATGTCTGCTCTCTCTGCAGGCCAGAAATTCAGGTAGCATATATTGTTGTTTTAGCAGTTCTCTCTACTAAATACTGATACCTAACCAGAAAACAAAAATGCTATTAATACTTAAAACGACCTTCATGGATACTTAACAGTTATCCCCATCTTGAAGCCAAGAAAGTCGAGGAGCAGAGAGGTTTTGGGGATCACCCAAAGTCATGCAGTAAGGATGACAGCATCAGGGTGAGAGACCTGGGATTGTCAGGCGGCCTCAGGAGCCCTTCAGTCAGGGCCCAAAGGTGGGAGCCAGCTGAGTGGTCAGGGCAGGTCCACTCCCTGTGTGGCCTCTGCAGCTGGCACTCGGAGGGACACACACACTCTGGACTCATGTCCTGTGAATCCAGGACATAAATCCAGCTGCCCAGACTTGGCGCACCCCGATGGTCTCTGTGTGTCTCTCTCTGGAGGCCGGAGGTGGGGATTGGAGCCAAAAGAGCCCTTACAAAGAGGCTGAGAGGGAAAGGACCTTGCTGTCCCTCAGGGGGTTAAGATGATAGCCCTGATGAAGGCTGTAGTGGAGGCAGCTCCAGGGCTCAGCTGTCAGTGCCTCCATGGGGACAATCACCTGTAAAATCACAAGCCAGCAAACCACAGAGACCAGGGCTTTGGCTGCAAAAGGGTCATGCAGGAAATGTTTTAGATTCTGCAAGACAGGTGTGGTCTACATTCCTTACCCTTTCTTTGTTTTAATGTATAAACCTTTATAAATGTAAGAACCATTCTTAGCTCAGTCAGGCTACAGGCTGGATCTGGTCCTTAGGCTCCACACTTTGCTAATTTGACTTTTCCCTATCCTTGGGGCTAAGGCAGGCATCTGGCCTCTCTAATTGAAAGGGCAAGTAGAAAAGTGAGCATTTTTAAATGAGCACCTTGTTGCCCAAGCCGAAGGGTCCTAGGCAGGGGCTGGGACCAGGCTATAGTCAGGAGCCAGGGTAGGGACATGGATTTCCAGCCCAGGTCAGGCCAGGAAGTAGGTTGGGTAGGAGCTGGTAGGGATGTAATGGAGCCAGACCAGATCCCCACATTCTTCCTTCAGCGAGGAATCAATAACTATTTGAATTTCTTTCATCTGAGCAGGGATAGCAACACACACAAACATGAAGCGGGAAAAGGCATTGATCCTTCTCAGCTGCTGCCAACCCCTCCTCACAGTTCTCACCCTCCCCACCCCCCTGCCTTGCCATCTGGCCTCCCCTCCCCCAGGCCTCTCGTTCCACATCCACTGCTGTCCCATCCTCAGCCCTCCTGGGGACCTCCAAGGCAGTGACAGCAAGCAATCCAGGGTATCCCACAGCCCATCTAGTTGATATAGATAAGAGAACTCCACTTTGCTGCTACCCCAGGAGGGGATGAGCCTGACTCCCCTGGGGAATGTCCACCTCCCGGGCAGCCTCTTATTCATCCCCTGTGACCACTCCCCCATCCTGCTAGCTTCAGGAATCCATTTTCATATTCATGCATTCAAGAGACAAAGCAAGCATTTCATGATTGGCTTGTTGCACAGAGTGTGATTTCAGATTCCAACATTGGAGTGGTTCCCTGAGGTGTTAGAGAATGGATTTCATGGGGAGACACAGGAGGCAGGGTGCATGGTTAGGAGAATGAGGCAGCAGGACCCAGGGGGTGATGGAAACCTGAAATAGGGTACAAAGGAGAGGAGGGTGCAGGGGTGGAAAAGGCATGATCCCTCTCCTGCCTGTCATAAAAGTCATGGCTGATACCCCAAAACAAAGGACAGTTTATCAGGGAAACCGGTACATTCACTTGAAAAATCATAAATTTACATGACTTGGAAACGTTTAGATTGAAGACCTAGCAAGTCAAGGTGAGCTATCCATGTTTATGCTTAGGTTTGATGCCACAAGGATGACCACACAGAATGATGGGATCAAGAGGGCATGATCTAAGGCTGATAGACAGCCCGCAAGGCCTGTCCATTTGGATTCTTCCTGATCTTTCATTTACAGCATTTCTTCCTCCCAGGTAAGGGGCAGGGTTTTTCAGGAATGAGTGGCTCAATTTCTTTACGGCCAGCTCTTGCCCAAAAAGGTGGAAGAAAGAGTGGTATTTTCAGGTTTTTATTGTTGGCTTTGGGGGAAAAGTGTTCTGGTCTCTATGAACCCCCTAGGTAAGAGGAATTCCAGTTTTTATGACTACCCTCTGGGAAGAGGAAGGAATGAGAGACGGGAAGGGAGGAGATAAGATCAGCGAAAGACTGCTTCTGAGGTCCTTGCTTTGGAGTGTTGTTCGCTGAGCCCTAACAAGGGGATAGATTGAAACATTTGTAATATAAAAGTAGTAGGGATTAATGACAGGAGAAGGGAGCTGGCAAACTCTGGGATGAAGCCAAAGTGCCTGGCCTGGTTCCAGGTCACTGAAGGAGAGTTGGGTCTACAGAGAAATATGGTGAACGGGTCTCGGATCTGAGGCCTGGGAGTCACGAAATGAAAAGGCCTGGCAGTTGTCATGTCAAAATTTCAGGGGGCAGCCTGGACTACACATAGGAACTTGGACACCCACATTTCTCCTCCACCTTCTTGTAAAACCCCAGGCTCCTTGGAGACCCTTACTGTTTGGCTGTAGTGTGCTATCTAGTTCCAGAGCCCAGTGAACTCTTCCTAACTCAGTGAAGGCTTCAGATCCTGAGTTCCGGCTCCTCACTACTACACTTGTCCTTGATGCCTTTAAAGTCCAAATGGAAATTTTCTTGCACACCTGGCTTCTCAGTTCTTGGTCTCCCCATTTCCATTTCTTCTCTTCTACATTTGTCATGCTTTTGACCTTGATACTACCAGAAACTATACTGCCCCTGAAATCACCAATTTTAAATATCTATTCTCCAATCCAAATGTGTTACCATTCTCGCTGCTTTCCCTGGGTTCTCTCCTTTGATCTTACTGAGACTCCAAGTCATTGGTTCCCCCACTTCTTTCCCATCCTGAAGCTCTCTAAATATCTTAGTGTCTTCAGCTGCATGTGATAGAAATACACAATGCCTTAACCTAAACTGAATCTATTCCCTCCTCCCAATAAAATATGGGGAGAAAACACCTGCTTGAGAACTCCCCTGGCCTCCCAGTCCTCCGTGGCTTGAGGGTCACTTTTATGGCCATTGTGATAAATTGCATTACGAATCTATGCTTCACCCCCCTGTAGCCATTCCTTTGATCATGTGACTGCAGTTCTTCCCATTAATGAAGAGAAACACTTGTCTCTACTTCTTGAGTTTGGGTTTACCCAGGTGTTGACCAACAGGATGAGGCAGAAAGTGACTGTGTGTCAGTCCTAAACCTTAGTTTGAAGAGACTTTGCACATTACCACTTGCTCTGTGGGGCTTCTACCCTCAATCATGAGAAGAACATTCCCCAGAAGAAGGGTAAGACACATGTGAAGCAGTGATACCCCAGCTGCCATGGCCTGAAGCAAAGCCGAGCAGCCCAGCTGAGACCAGACCATCTGCATCACAGCCAGCCAGGAGATTCCTGAGATGCTAAACTCAGGGTGATTTGCTTTGCAGTCTCACTGTGGCAATGGATGATAAACACCCATCATCTCAAAAGAGTAACTTCCCTCCCACTTCTCCATCTCACTCTACAAATGAAGGACAAAGAGCAAACGGCCCAACCCAGATGATTCTTCTTCTTAAACAACCTTCACAGAAGTTTCACCAACAGCTTCTGCTTGATCTTTTGGGCCAGAAGCACCTTACATATGTACCCTAAGTGGACAGACGTATAGGACAGTATTTAACTGAATCTCTCCAAGACAAAAAAGGTTCTAGTTCAGCTGGTCACCCTCCCCATGCCTTTGCTTTCCCCTCTGTCTGGCTTAGATTCCATAGTGTGTCAGAGCAGGTTTTTTTTTCAAATATCTTCAACTCCTAGCCACCCAAACTTGAATGAAACCAATGGTTCTTCTGGACAACTTGACCTCAGAGGCTGCATGTGTTGAAGAAATTACACAGCCAGATGACCTGAAAGCAGCCACCTACCTCCAAAAGCAATGCCTAGAAATCTCGCTGCAGTCAAGCTTGCTCCTCACCTGCTCTGCACTTTTTTATACCTTGGTCTCTATCCCAAGACTCCTAATTTTCCTTCCACACTCTCACTCTCAGCAAGTAAGTTCATCTTACAGTTTATAGAGAGATGGAAACCACCAGATCAGGTTTACCAACTTCTATAACCAGATCTGGTAATCTGCCAGTAGTTGTACTTGAAGTGCTGACTTCTTCGCTTCCTTTATGGCTAACCCTAAATGGCTCTATTGTGAGGTCTCCCTAGGACTCTCAACTTCAGCTAGATTAGGTTTTCTGGATTTAGGCATTCATGGTGCCACCCTGTTTTTCCATTATAGCACGTGTCATTATATGTATACATGTGTGCATGCACGCATAAGTGTGGTTCTTATTGCCTCTTTACTTCATTTATGCCCTTGACAAACATATGTTGCCTGTCTGGCATTTGTTTAGCTGCTGCCCAGGAAGCAATGAATTAAATGAGTCTCCAGCCTCATGAAGCTCATGTTCTAATCCCAGAGTCCAAGGGAGTGAGACCATGCTTCTCTTCTTCACCTACACTGGCCAGTTCCTGATCTGGTATCTGATAACTATTCCCCACATGTACTAGTTATTGAATCAGATGGCCTGTAAGAAAGTAGTTAAACCCGTGGTTTGATCTAAAGTGTCCCCCCAAAAGTCACATATGTTCAGAAATGGGCCTTTCAACAGGTGATTGAATCACAAGGGCTCTAATTTGCACTAATTTCATAACTTGGTGACATATTTGGAAGGTAATGGAAGCATGGGATATGGAATCTAATTGAAGGGAATTCAGCATTGGGCCATGACTCTGGGGACTAAATCTGGTCCCCAGCCCCTGCCTCCTTGTCTCTTTCCCTCACTCTGCTTCCCAACTGCCCTGAGGTGAGCAGCTTTGCTCCTCCGTGCTCTTCTGCCGTGATATTCTGCCTCATCTCAGGCCCACAACACTGGAACACCAGCCATGGGCTGGAAGCTCTGAAACTGTGAGCCAAAATAAATGAGTAGCAGAGCAACTGTTCTGTCTCCAGTAAGGTAAAGACTGAAACTGGACTTGTCTTAGGGAGAGGAGAACACTGATTGCTTCACCACTGCAAAGCAATGGAAACCACAGTCAAACTATAGTCAGCTATGGAGTGCATGGGAGTTCAGGATGAAGATCAATGGGTATGGAACAAGAGCTTTTTCAAGACACTTGTTCAGTTTGTTACAGAATAAGCTGGAGAGTGTGTTTTACTCAGTCTCATGGGATGGTAGAGCTGGAAGCAACTACTACATGCTAGGCAGTAATCTAGTGCACAACATGGACAGAATCCCTGCCAGGAGAAAGAAAGAGAAAGAGAGAGAAAAATAAGCACATAAGTAAACAAATAATTTTAGGTACCTAAAAGTGCTGTGAAAAAGATAAAATAGGAATAATGAATTAGAGATTAGAAGGCAGATTAGCTCAGAAGGTCACAGAAAGCCTCCTTGAGGAAGCAGTATTCAAGGTAAAATCAGAACAATACAAAGGACATAGAGAGTAAGAGGGAAAGGAAGCATTAAAGGCCACAAGGTGGGAATCTGTGCAGCACAGCTGAGAACCAGCAACAAAATATCTATGACTAAAATACAGTGAGTGAAGGGAATAAGATGAGAGAGCAAGGCAGGGCCACTTTCTGTATACCATGGTTAGATGTGTAGATTTTTGCTTTCACTAAACTAAACTAAACTAAACTAAACTTAAAAAAAAAAAGGTCTCAGTTTCTCTGCAGAGCAGACAAGAATGGAGATACCAGTGAAGGATAGTGACTGTAGCCTGGCAAGAGAACTTTTGACAGAAGAAATGATACTCAGATTCTGGATATATTTTTTTCAGATTTACTCTTACAAAGACTGATAGGTTGGATGGATCTGGGAGAGGGAGGTTGAGGGAAGGGGCAGAAAGAAAAAGAGTTAAAAAATTATTTGTATTATTCAACACTGAATTGGGAATTCTAGCCAATGCAATAAGGCAAGAAAAAAGAAAGAAACATAAAGATAAGAAAAATAAACCTATCTCCATTTGTGAAAACCATGACTGTTTACCTAGAAAATAATGTAGATTATAGATTATTTACAAAGAAGCTACATAAAAGCCAATAGAATAAACAAGCAGATTTAGCAAGGTCATGGTACAAGGTCACAAAGCCATATACAGAAATCTAGTATTGGTCTATATACAAACAATGAACAATTCAAAAGTACAATTGTAAAGGCACAAGTTACAACATCACAAAAAAACTTAAAGTAACATTACTGTATAAATATACCAAAATATATTCATTATCTATATCCTAAAAACTACAAAAACTGGTCAAAAGTACTTGAATACAACCTAAATAAGTGGAGAGAGACTGTGTACATGAATTGGACAGACATCAAAACATTTATTCTCCCTAAACTTATTGATAGATTCACCTCAATATCTATCAAAATCTCAGAAGAATTTTTATAGAAGTCAAAAAGCAAAGAAATTTTATATAGGAAAATAAAAGGGCAATTCTGAAAAAGAAGCACAAAATTGGAGAAATCACAATACCTGATGTTAAGAGTTATTATGAAGCTAGACTAATCATGACATTCAGTGTTGTTGAAAAGATAGATACAGAGATTGATAGAACAGAACAGTTTCAGCAATAAATTTCTACATTTACTGTCTTTTGATTTTCAACAAAGGTGCAAGGGTAATTTGATTATGAAATCATAGTCTTTGCAACAACAGTATTAGAACAATTGTATATCCATATGAAAAGGAAAAAGGGGGAAAGGAAAGAAAGAAAAGAGAAAGAGAAACAAAAATAAGAATGTTGACCTATACTGCATACAACACAAAAAAATTAATACAAAATACCATAGACTTCATAAAATTTCTAGAAAAGAAGTAGAGAGAAACCTTACATTAGGAAAGGACTGTATAGATACAGCACAAAAATATGATTCATTTAAAAACTGATAAACTTTAACAATATTAAAACTTCCACTCTTTGGAAAGCACTATTAAAAAATGAAAAGGTAAGCCAGGAACTGGGAGAATAATATTTTCAAAGCACATTTCTGATAAAGAGTATATGAAGAACTCAAAACTCCAGAATAAGAAAACAAACAACCCAACTCAAAAGTGGGCAAAAGTTTTGAACAGGCACATCACCAAAGAAGATACACGACTGGAAATTTAGGAAAATGTAAATTATAACCATGATGAAGTCCCACCACATAACCTTTGGAATGGCTAAAAAAGACAAACATGAAATACCAAGTGCTAACAAGAATACAAAGGGACTAAATAAGAATATATGGCTGATGGATGTGCAAAATGGGATCATGGCTTTGGAAAAAGTTTGGCACTTTCTTAAATTTAAGGGTAACTTATCTTATGAACCATTAATCTCACTGGTAAGCATGTACTCTGGAAAAATTAAAAACTGAAATTCACACATAACTTATAACTGTCAAAAAGTGAAAATAATCCAGATGTCTTTCAGTGGATGAATGGTGTATCCATACAATGGAAAGCTGCTCAAAAATAAAAAGAAAGCTACTGACACATGTATCTTCAGGAATGACTCTGGAATGCATAAATCTGAGTAAAAGAAGCCAGACTCAAGAGACTTCACACTGTTTGACTCCATTCATGTTACATTCGATGGCAGGGGAGATTATAAGGAAGAACACAAACCAGCAGCCATTGAGGGGCTAGGGATTACAGATCTGGCTGATTACAAAGGGGCTAAAGGGAATTTGGGGGATGCTGGCCATGTTCTGCATCTTGACTATACGGACCACCCAGTTATGTGGGAGAATCATAATTCATCCACTATATCCTTAAAATAATGAACTAAGTCAATAGACCTGATTCTTAAAAATGGGGTATCTAGATTTTTCGATCATTGCAACTGAATTCAAGGATCCAATACAGTAAAAGTTGGTTTCATGAAGAAGAGAGGGAAGGATGAAGTGATATAAATGGATAAATATATTGGAGAACTGATGGGTGGGGAGTGGCCGGCTGAGCAGCTGAGACAGACAGATGGACCATTATTAGAGAGAGTGAGGCGGGCTGGGCCAGATAGGACAGGGGGCTGCAGAGCACAAGCAGCTGGAACAGTGCCTCGGGGTCACACAGCATGGCTTTCAGCCCAGGTGTGTGAACTGAGCAAATCCCCCATGGCCTCTCTGGTGTGAATAATAACCATCCTCTTCCAACCTACCACATTTGTTCACTTCTATTTAGCACCAGCTCTACGCCAAGCATTCTTCTAAGAACGTCACCTATGTTATGTTCATATGATCCATGCAATACTTTCACACTCGTGGTTCACCGTGGAGGAAACAGATGCATAAATACGTTGAGTGACCAGCCCAAGTTCCCCTGGGAAGCACGTGGTAGGCCTGAGAGTGGAGGCAAATTGACTCCAGAGCCTGAGCTCTCACCACCAGACCACAGCTCAACCAGATACAGGATTCATCTTGCCCATCCATACTAGATGGGGCCAAAGGAAACTGCTGGTGTGTAACCACTTCCGACTTATAAAACTGGCATTTTTATTGGGTTCAACCTAATAGTAATACTGTTAGTAACCACAGTTACTGAGGATTTCTGGTAGACTCATACAATCCCTAGCACTATGCATGCATTATCTTAATTTTCTCAAAATCATTCTTGTATTCCCTTTATATAGATAAGGATCCTGAGACTCAGAAAAGCAAGCATCTGGGTCACATTCAAGCAGAAACTGGTAGAAGTGAGATTGAATTCCATCTGTAAAGTCAGAGCATAGAACACCTCCATTCTCTGCTGGGGAAAAAGCCAAGAGCTGGTCTAGCTTCCCATTCAGTCCATTTCTATTCCTGGAAAGCCCACAATCTATCCTTAGTCCCCCACCACACTCCACTCCTACAAGGTTCAAGAAATAAAGGAGAGACACACACCAGCAGAGAGAACCTGCTGCTCCCTTCAGAAGTTTAGGAGTTTCTAAACTCTTTTACCCAGCAATATTTCAGTGCCCAATAGTCCAGGACAGTTGTCTCCCTCCTTCTTTCACCCCTCCCACTTCCTCTAGGACTATACAACCCCTACACGACCAGACCCTTGTGCCGTCCTGATTATGGAAGGTTTAAACATCTGGTAGCTCTGTTTCACCAGCTGGGTCCCCAAGCCCTGGCCGATCCCCAGCTCTTGGCTGGCCTCCAGCCCTGCTTTGGATGATGGTATGGGACAGCAGCCTGTTTCCTTGCCAGATTTTTGTTCCTCTGCTAGAGCAGTGCTGGGGCCTCAGTGAGTCAGACCCCCCACATACAAGGCTGACCTCTGCTCCTGGCTTCACAGGGCCTGAGCCCAAGCCCAGCTGAGCTGCTACCCCATCGGAGCTGGAGGAAACGGCTGTTGCTGCTATGGCAACAAAGCTTTGTACTGTCTGCCCAGAACAAAGAGGGTTTTCTTGTCCCTCTTTGGATCTCTTGGGGCCAGCGAGGGGTGGCTGCTATAGGGCAGGAGGATGCTCCAGGGGGTCTGTCCATGCTTTGCTCCGTATGCAAGCACTAACAGCTAAATAAAGCCCACTCCATTCCAGCCTCTTGGGAGGCTCCAGAACTGGGAAAGGCAAGTGTCTAGTCCCTTGATTTCTCTTATGGTTGATGCTTAGGTGACTTTCCATCCAAAGGATAGGAATGTCCCTTTTTCTGAGGGAGACACATGAAAAAAAGGATGCAGACATTGTAGAATACAACCCCTTCCTCCAGAGTTCAGAGGCTCAGAGATGGGTACAAGTGAATAGACAACTTGAGAATTCTCTTGAAAGTCATACAGACAACTTTGCTGAGGCTGAAACCTCCAGCTGTAGCTCCATCTCTCAGTTCCAAGCTCCCTACCCTCCTGCCAAGCACCAAAGCCGGTCACTCAGCCTCACACATCTTGTGTTAACTGGATCAGCAACCAGGTGACTCTTGGATACCTAGCATGACAGCAAGGGGCCCTGAGAGCCTCATGCTGCAGGATTTGTCTCCAGTGATGACCTCCAGGTGTCTAGCGTCAGCCAAGCTTCAGAAACTCATCACAGGTACCAGTGGTCCATCTCTCGGGAAGGAAAGTCAGGGAGCTCTTGGGTGCAAAAGAATTGCTGAGACAGGAAGAACCAAGATGAAGGTCAAACTTAGAATAAAGAATGGACAGAGGGATAAGACACAGAAACAAGGTCAAGATCTGCAGTCCTGGCAGAATCCTGGCCTTGGTTCCCTCCAGGTCTTTCCTGGTGGCACTGCTTCCTGCGCCCCTAGGCACTGATAAGAGACGCTGCCTCCCTTTGGCACTGACAGAGAGCACTCTGCAGGGAGGCCCTGCAAGTCTAGTTTTCAATGCATGGTCAGGAATCAATCCTCTTCTATGATGTTTCTCTGTTGTTTTTAAGCAAACCGCACTGTGAGACGTCGTCTTGGGCTCTGGTGGAAACAGCAGACCACTGAGAAGCAGGAGAACACAGCTCCTGCTGCACCTCGTGCATGCACAATTGGGGCTCCTCCACTCACTCATTCAGAAACTTTGGATAATTTTCTCTGCCTCGTTTCCCACAAGGGTTAATCAGGAGATTGCTCAGCCTCCTTCCGACTCTGAGGTAATATGGGACTAGGATTTAAACTATGTTATTTGCCATTAAACTTTTAATGATTTGGATTTGAAAATCAGTGTATTAGTATTAGCTAGGCTTTGGGCACCCACATATGTATGTACAAGGAGTGATCAAAAATGCAGTTAATGGGGCTGGGGATTTAGCCCAGTGGCATAGGCACCTGCCTGGCAAGTGCGAGGTCATGAGCTCGATCCCTGGTACCAAAAAAAAAAAAAAAATGCAGTTAATGTTTAAACTTTTAAAATGCATTATGGTAAAAAAAAAATTGCCATCCATCCCTCAAAATATTCCCCCTCACTTTAGCCACACTTGTCCCATTGTTCTTGCCACTTCCTGAAGAGGTTCTGAAAGTCTTCTTTCATGAATGTCTTCATGAGATATGATCAAAAGTATGGCGAGTGCTGCTGCTGAGCACCATCCCACAGCGAGGCAGGCCCACCAAAACATTACAGCTTGCCCGCGTCTACCGTATTTACCGGATCTGGCGCTGTGACTTCTGGCTCTCCCCCCAGGTCAAAACGAGCATGCAAGATAAATGTTTTCAATCAGTTCAGGCCATGAAGGCAGCCAGGACTGCATAAGTTAAGACATTCACAAAAAAGGACTTCCATGCCTCGTATTCTCCATAACAGCCCGCTGGCTTTCAACTCTGACTCTGCCACTTTCTGGCTGCATGAGCCTGGACAAATCACTTAACTGAATTCCTCTGTGCTCTGGTTTCCTCCTCTCATAAAATGCAGCTAATAATGATATCCATGTCATTTGAGTGGTTATATTTTCAATGCAATAAAGTATACAAAGTTCCCTGTGTAGTGGTTGGCAGATAGTAAACAATAAAGAGCAGACTATGACAATTAGCATGTGTTGAATGAATATATGAAAGAAAGAAAAAAGGGAGAAAAGAGGTGGCGCTATTTGCATCCAGCTCGCATCACTTCACTTGCAGCTTGCCTCGGCTAAGCATGGTTCTGGGGTAACTTCCGGAGCACCCCTGCAGATCAGACTGAAGCAGCCCCTCTCAGATTTTGCCTGGAATCACAGGGTCACTTGGCTTTCTGCTCTTCTTGCCTTGCTTTTTCCCTTTATTTACTGCTTTCCCTGAGGGAGGCTTTCTTTAAGGGCTTCTAGGTTCTCTGAGCTTAAACACTGGTCTCAAGGAGTCTAGTCTTAGGGTGTCCCAGTGCTGTGATCCCCTAGCAGTGTAGGGAGAATAGTACTGAAATGAGAGCTGGCAAGGGGGACATTGGTGGCAGGCACAGTGTGTGGGACCCAAGTTAGAGAAGTCCAAGAAGAAGCAGTAGGTTCGTCGTGAAACACCCTGACCCATGGGGCAGTCACATGAACAAAGTTGGGCCAGTCATGCTCTCCATCCTGAGAATTGGGACTTGGGGCAGCTGGTTGGGCCAGCTAGTCTCTGTATGTGTCTAAAACTACAACATGGATAAATAACATGCGTCCAGCAGGGTGGTCATCAAGAGACCAGAACCCTGAAGCAGGGATTCCGGGGTCCGACAACGACAGAGGCCCCAGGTATCTGGTAAGGGGTGGATGGGGGCACATGATCCTCAGCTTAGGAAGGAGGGATAGGCAACAGACAGAGAGGCCCGCTGGGCTATATGAACAAGACAGTCCCCTGATAAAAGTGGGAAGAAACATCTTTTTTATGCAAAAGCCAGTGACTAGAGCTCAGAAGGGGGAACTCTGGGGTCCCCTTGGCCAGACGATGATGGCTGAACCCTAGTGCTGACCTCTGGGTTTTTACAGACCCCTCCCTGGGGCAGAGCAGAAGCAGAGTCAAGTGTGGCCCCAAGGGTAGAGAAGGGGTCTATGGCCAGAACAGGCAGGAGACTGAGGACTGCCCCGTCCAGGAAAGATGGCCCGGCCGCCTGGCTGTGGTTGCCTCCCAGCCCTCCAGGGTCCTCAGCCCAACAGCCTCAAATTATCCTGCCATTAGTGGTGATCCATCCCTTCTGAGCACTGTGCCATTTCATCACACCATCTCAGCATCCAACATTAGGAGATAACTGCGCTCACAACATATGTCATTACTCATTAAGGGACTTTTTCTGGATTATGGCTGGGGCTTAATGACTTGTTAAAGATGTTTAACACTTACAATTTTGTTTTTAATTTAGGAAGCAGCATGATCAAACTGCGCCCTGAGACTCTCTCCTCGATTTGGTGAAATCTGGAGATGGGCCGGCTCGGAGGCTGTCTGTGCAGGGGAGGTGATCCTTAAATTGAATTGCAGCCCTCCAAGGGGTGTTTGCCCCGTCAGCCGCTGCCAGGATCTGACATGTTAATGGGGCTGAGGAAACAATGGGTTTCAGAGGTAATTGCTGAAGCAATGACTTCCAAGCAACATTTGACTTAAAAAAAGTGTTGCCGCTGCGCTGCCACTGCTGCTGCTGCTGCTGTGGGGCAGGAGGCCAGGGAGGGGCAGGCAAGGACTCTGCTCCTGGCCTGGCTCTAGAAGTCCAGTGAGGTCAGCTGGCCTGCGGGGCTCAGGAAGGCCTGCACTGCCCTGCCCCTGGGGTGTGGAGGAGCAGCTTCCGGTCCACAGGCCTTTGTTCTGCCGTGGCTGCACCCACAGGCTGCTCGGGTGGTTGTTTCTCAGGGAGGGGAGGGCACCAGCCAGAGGGGCTGGAGTAGGAAATTTGTGAACCAGCACTGCAGGTGAAGAGGGGCTCCAGGGACCAAAGAAGGGAGACTCCCTCCCACCAGTTCCTCTGTGCAGGGGCAGCTCGGTGGTTTGGGGCAAGTTGTGTCTCTCAAGACCTCACTGGTCTCACCCGTAGGACTCCATAAACATGTTGTGAGGATCCAGTGAGATCCACTTCAGCAAAATATTTAGCCCTAGGTGGGTCACAGGTAGCAGGCAGCAAAGTGATATGAGCAGCCAACATTTATGGAGCACAATCTGGCTCCCTAGGCTTCTTCCGAACACTTTTCACATACTAACTCAGCTAATTCACTCAACACCACTCTGTAGGAAACATTACACCCATTTTACACATTAGAGAACTGAGGCTCTGAGAATGGAAATGCTGGAGCCAGAGCCCAAACTTAAGCAAATGACTCCTACATCTGTGCCCCCATTAGAGCTAGCCCTAGCCCTTCACTGCTTACGAGTAAGTGGCTCAGCACAAGTCACTTTGTCTACACGTTGAGCTTCTTAGGGAGCCTCCAGCCTGCCAAAAGTGCTGGGCCTGTGGTTGCAAAAGGACAGTCTGAGGTTTCACAAGCCTCTTTGCTTATAAAGGGAAACTCTGGAGAATCACATAAGAAATTTTAGCAAATGAGTAGCTGCCTACAAAAATAAATAGGTCAGAGGTTCATTGTAGGCACGAATAGGTCCAACATCAACCTTGGATGAGGAATGGGGACAAGAAAGGATGCTGAGCCCAGCTCTTTGGAAAGGCTGTGCCACCTCAGGTTGGCAGTGCCAGACAGAGGGGAGGCTGAGACCCTGCATCAGAATGTGGGCTCAGGGGAAGAGCTGGAGGAAACACTGGTCATTCATTAAATGATTTAACACATATATGCCCAGTCAGCTGCTGTGCTTGTGGCTCTACCAAGAAATAGTAAAATGACAGAGGCCTTTGAACTTCTGGAACTCACAGCCACCATGCACCAGAGTTTATTAAGTGCCAAACTCCACCTGGGCATTCTTCCAACCCTCGGCTCTGAGCCTGCCAGAATCCTTGCTCGTGAGGCCATGGATTCACTAATCACACACTCCCTTGATGCCTAGAAATGAAGAAGTCACCTGCCCGTCGCATGACTCCCCATGTCCTGGCAGCAGCTTCCCAGGGCCGACAGTCTGGCTGCAGGAGGAGGGAGGTTGGTCACTCAGGCTCTCCACCATGGAGAAGCCACGGGCATGGGGAAGGCTGGAATCCAGTTCCAGAGGCTTCAGAAGCTTAGGTTTGTGTTGGTGACAAACTTTCACCCATAGACGATCAGGGTCCACTAAGAGAGGCCAGCTCCCTGACTGTGGAAGCCACCAGTCCAGGGATGGCCTGGCCTGTGCTTGATGAGTCCAGTGGAATTTTCCCACCTCTAATGACAAGAGATATGGCTTGAAAGTCCTGAGCGCCCGGCACAGGGATATAGCAGTCCGAAGGAAGGAGACACAGTGGAGGGAAAAGGCCAGCTCACTCTTGCCTCGTTAGGAACAGAAAAAGTTCTAGAACTATAACTACTGCCCCTTGCTCCCCACACCAGTGCCTCCAAGAGAAATGGCCTTTCCTGTCCATGACCCCATTTCTGCAGTGTAGGAATTGCTATGGAGAACACAGGCAGACCAGAGCTTTCCAAGGGCAAAGAGCAGGATGGTCCCCATCAACACACTGTCCTCTTGAGGCCTCCTTAACCTCGCACACCCCCTTAACCTCACTGCTTCTCATTTTTCCTAGAAGTCTTCATATGTGCTCAGCCACTCATCCCTCCAGCTCTGGCTGGTGTGAGGACTTCCTCACACTAGTGTCAGGACTCTCCCTCCTGAGAGATTTCGCAGAAATTTATGCCAACATCTCTGATAGGATATAGTTATTATTCACACACATGTCCCTCTCACAAGACTAAATCTCTGTAAGGTCAAAAATCTGACCTCGTTGGCCTTTGTACCCCAAATGTTGGGTACAAGGTCGCCAAGTGGTGAAAGGAGAAAAGAGAAGAGAAAGGAAGAAGGGAGGAAGAGAGGGAGGGAGGGAGGAAAAGGGAAAGGAGAACCCATACCAATCCAAGTTCAAGCCTCAGGAAGAAAAGGACTGAAAGGAAGGGAAGAGAAGGGAAGGGAAGGGAAGGGGAGGGAAGGGGGCATATAAGAAGTGGACCACAGGGTGCTGGGAAAGAAAGCAACCTGTTTGCCTCCCTGGTAAGCAGCTGTGGCTCTAGCAAGAGGCGGGAGCCCCAGGGAAAGAACCAACCAGCGTCTCCCGAGATCTGCACCATGTTGGAACTTAGGACTCTGGGAAAGAAAGCAACCTGCTCGCCTCCCTGGTAAACAGCCATAAGCCTACCAGCACATGGGCTGAGAATCAAACATCTCATCCTCCTCCCCACCCCACCCCATTAGCAAATGGGAGCCAGAGGTCTGAGCATCTCTTGGGAGGTTTGACCCTATGCAAAATAGCAAATATGAGGGATTTCCTTCTACCATCTCTTTGAAGGCAAATATTGTTATCACTGTTTTGCTTTGGTATGATTAATTGTATTGCTGTATTCACTATTCTGTTTTGATAAGTTCTATAATGTTCTGTATTTGGTTTGATTTTGCTATACCTGACTGAAAGAACAACTACTGTGAAGATAACGAGATATACTATGGTACCTACTACTGTTATCCCAGTAATCTGCTGTGACGTTCTGTACCAATTTCACTGCATTGTCTCATTTGGCTTTGTTCTATCTTGTTCTGTTGTATTTTACTACCTTCAAAATAATTTTAAAAAATGAAAAAAAGAAAAAGAAGAAGTAGACCCCAGCCATCTCGTGCTCTGGAGTTCTGCATGCCATCATCTCAAGATATAGTCACAACCTGGCCCAATTTACTTTGCCATGGTGCAGCAGGGATGAATCCGGTACACTTGTCCCAGCTCATGGTTCCGGCTCCAATTCAACGCTGACTCCTGTTCAGTCCTCACCGTCCTGCGCTTCTGCTTTGCTCTCACTTTCCATCCAATGGAAAAACAGTAACATTTGTATTGTCACAGAACAAACACAGCGATGGCTCCTGTTTCCTGGGGTTTCATGTATATGTGTTGCAATTTAGAGGGGAAAAGCTTATTAAAAGGTGCTGCATTACAACAATAATGAAGCCTGGAAGAACAATGCCTTCATTATGCCTTTGTCAGCAAAACATCAGCACTGTGGTTGCTAGTTTTTTGATAAGAGTAAATTGTTCTCATATATATCATTGCTCTTTCTTAATTCTTCCCTACTCTTTAAAATCATCTGTTTCACTATTTATGAAGCAGTTCTTTCCTTTAGCTCTGTGGCTTTGGTTACCTTTCTCTCTCTCTCTCTCTCTCTCTCTCTCTCTCTCTCTCTCTCACTCTTCCAGTCAGCCAGGCAGGCAAGGATCTCCACTTCCCACACCAGTCTAATGCAAAGTTTATGGCCACAACATCCCAGCACTCACATGCTGGGCGCAGGAGGGTCCCCACTGACCTTATGATGGTTAAGCGTGAGGTTCCGGGGGGAGGGACATGAAGGTCCCCCTAACTGTCTTCCATGGAACCAAAGAAGCCAAATATCTAGTGTTTGAAATAAGGCAGGGATCCCGGAGGAGTCATTACAGCAAGGAGGAGACACCACCAAAACCTACACATGCCAGCACTAGCGTGGGGCATTTAGATGCCTTATTTAATCACAAAAATAACCCATATCTTAGATGAAGACACCAAGGTTAAGAAATTATAATCACTGAGTAAATATGTTTTGGTATCCACTGTGGACAAGCACTATAACAGGCATTGGGGATATTCAGGGAATAAATCAGACAAACCTTTGGTTCCATGGAGAAGGTAACCTAGATGGAGGTAAGGGACAAAAAATACATACAATCAGTATATAAAACAAAAAGCAAGTTAGATGGTGAGCCATGCTAAACACAAGCACCCACAAGATAAGGAAAACTGGCACTGGGATGGGGTAGAGAATACATTTCAGATGTATAGTGGCCAGGTTGGACCTCATGGAAAAGGTGGTATGATGGAGGTCAGTATGTGAGCCTTGTGGATATCTGAGGGAGAATCGAGGCAATTGGGCAGGAAGTGCAAAGGCCCTGGGGCTGAAAATGTGAGTGAGGTAGAAAATCTCTAGGGAGGCAGTCAGGGGGATCAAGGGGGAACAGTGATCACAGAGAAGGGTAGTGCCCCGTCACAGTAGCCTTCAGCATCATTTTAGGTTTTAGCTTTTACTCTGAATGAAACAAGGGCATCACCACAAGGTTTTTAACACAGGAGAGTTATGATGCTGTTGCACTTTAAAGGTGCCCTGGCTGTTGGTTTGAAATCACTGTATGGCACATGGGTAGAAAGAGCAAAATCAATTAAGAATACCCTTGCAATAAGCAGGCAAGAGATGGCAGTGGCTTGGATCTGGATTGCATCCTGGGTGTCTGAGAAAAGGGTGTTCTGGAAGTGGGAGACATGAAGGGAGGTGAGCAGATCCTGGACACATTTAGAAGGAAAAGTCACAGCTCTTCATGACTGACTCAATGTGGTAGAGGAAAGACACAGAGGGCCCGAGGAGGTCACCAAATCTTTTTAGCCCTCAAACCCTATGGATGTGTTTACCTGAGATGGTTCTTGGGTGTCTGAGCAGAGGTAAGATTGGGCCGTTAGATGTGAGTCTGGGGTCAGGGAGAACTCTGGGATGGAGGTAGACAGGGGGGAGCTGTGAGCCCACAGTGGCGTTCAAGCCATGAGACCGAAGACACTCACACAGGAGAAGATGGCACTGTGGCCACTCCTAGGTTAAGAGGCAATGGCCGGGGATTTAGCTCAGTGGCTTAAGCGCCTGCCTGGCAAGCACAAGGTCGTGAGTTCGATCCCCGGTACCAAAAAAAAAAAAAAAAGAGGCAATGGAAAGGAGCCAGACCCAAGAAAGAAGGCCCAGAAGACCAGCAAAGTGAGAGAAAAGTGAGAAAACTACAGTTTCCAGGAAGCTGATGGAAGACAATGCTTCAGGAAGGAGGAGAAAGTGGTCAACTTCATCCTGTACTGCACAACCTAGTAAGACAGGAATTGTCTATTGGATTTAACCACCTGCCCAAGGTCTCCTAGCCAGGGAGTGACAGAGCTGGGGTTCCACTCCAGGTCCCCTGCCTCCGCCCCATACACTGGCAAGAAAGAACTTTCTAGAACTGCCCCCTTTTTCACTTACCAGACATACTCACTCTTGTCTGGAGAGGGGTCTCCAAAATGTTAGCCAGGCATTCAGCATGTTTAACATAAAGAACAGACGCTGGGGGACTGTGGACAGTTCCTGCAGGGATTTCTGCTAGAGTCACACCTGGGCTGTGGCTTCAGGAAGGAGGCAGAGAGAGACATTGATGTGCATCTCTTGGTGGGGCGAGGGAGTGGGGGGAAGGAGCTTTGGCTCCTGCAACCCAGAAGAATGACATGTAAAGTGTACCCTGGGAATATCCAGGGCTCTAGGCTGAGGCTGGAGCTTTGCGTTTCTGGGAGATGACAGTCAGTGGTATTCCCAGCCTCTGTGTTGAGTGTAGGGGTGAATACACGTGAGATGGGGTGCCCAGGTAAGTGGCTGAACATACGTGTGACTTGTCAAGTGTGACTGCTCATGGGAATGAGCACACGTGTGTGCTGTGTGCCCTATGTCAGGCTGTTTATATACATTACAACCCGAAAGACATGGCAGGAAAAAGCTGGCAGTCTGAAGGTGCCAACCCAAGAGGAGCAACCTGTATCTCAAGATGAAGTGGAGACAGTGCCCTGGGACTCTGCTGGCTGGGTGAGCAGTCACCACAGTACACAGAAAGAATGTGCCATCTCCTCCCCAGGGCTGAGCAGCGCTGAGCCACTGGGACAGCAGTGGGGCAGGAGAGTCCCACTTGGTGTACAAGGCCAAGTCCTGAAGCCTTTCTCTGCCTGGTTAGGCCTAGTGATGCCCCCTACGCTCCACATCAAGACAGGCCCGTGGCATTCTGGGCCACAAGGACACTGAGGGAAGGACTCCCTCTATTCTGAAGCTCTCTGTGTCTCCCTCTGCAGTAGACCAAAGTCACAGCCCCCCACCTTCTGCCCTTGGAAATGAATCATTTAAGAGTCCCCTTTTATCCTGGAGCCCTCAAACAGTCTCATGAGCCGTGGGCATGTCTCCCTAGGTAGAATTTAAGGCAGCTGCAAAATGCCTCGATATTTTCAGAGGCCTTATTGTGCTTAAACTCGTTAGAGAGGCCATGGAGTTAATTAGTATATAGATTTTCCCATAGAAAGCTAATTTTCAGAATGATTTGCAGCCACTGGGTCTGTAACAGACTGCAATCTATTTTCTTCTCAAATTTTTTTCCAAAAGAAAAGTCCAAATTGCAGTGACCAGATACTTCCATACCTTGGTCCCAGCCCACCCACCCCCTCCAGGGTCAGGGGCCCCCAAATACTAGCTGTTTCCCCCTCATCCTGCCCGGGGTGCTGGCTCTCAGTTCTATACCTTCCCAGACACCAATCCAAGCTGAGGCTGACTCTGGGCGACGGGCAGTCAGAGTGGGTAGAAAGGTGCTGTTTTTCAGTGTTTAAAGCATAAGCCTAGGCATAGAGAGGCCAGGAAGAAACCTAGCCTCTACCTTATGAAGTTATTTAACCTCTCTGTAGTTCATTTTCCTCATCAGTAAAATCAGGAGAATAATCATTGCCTCATATGGAGTGTTAGAAGGATCATCATTAACAGTGATCTTTTAAAGAGGCAACATTTATTGGTACTTCAGTGTTCTAAGCCCTTTGCTAAGAGTGTTGTACATCATCACATTAAATTCTTATTTTCTGCTTATTTCGTGGAAGGAAACGGAAGCTCAAAGAGATAAAATAACTTGCCCAAGGTCATACCATACTGGATCACACAACAGCGCTTTGAATCCAGATTCCAGAGCTCTAAGTAAGTAACTGTCTCATGGAAAGGAAAAGTCACTGTGATCACGCCTCTAAACATGGCCTCCATTGATACTTTTTCCCCAGGATTCTGAGGCCTCGCTTACATTCTACAGGACTGTGGATCTGTCACCCTGTGCTCCTAACAGTAGAAAAGTAAGAGATCCACAGTCCCAGAGCTGGAAATTCCTTAGACGTTATGAAACCCACCCCTCCCCCAGGAGGCAGGTGGGGAAGTCGAGGCTCATGGAACTTCATCCAGGGAAGGCAGCGAGCCACAGACTGTTGGTTCTTCTGCTCTACAGAGCCTGCTGTCCTGCCACCCCCAGACTCGGGGCTCCTCAGAGAGCATCTCACAATACGAGCCCAGGGAGGAGCGGCCACCTGACTGTCAGGTGATGGTCTGCATGGTTTTTGAAGCCCTCTGCTGAGTGAAGGCGATATTAGTCATCCGAGATCAGCTCGCACCGGAGAATCCTTGTCGGAAAATGTGATGACTTACTGGACTGAAAATGTATTTCCCTGCCTTATCACACATCTGGAGTTCCAGCAGAGCAGCCCCCGGGCTGGGGAGGCAGCCAGCCTCAAGAATTTGCACAGATATTGGTGTTTATCAGAAAAAGTCCAAATGGAGGCTGAGCTGGGAGGGTGAGGGGAGTAATAGCTTGAGAACATGCCGATGGTGATAAGGAAAGTGTATCTGCTCATTACCCCAGAGGCCTCGCCCACTGCCCCAGACCTGCAGCCCCCACTTGCTCTTGGCTTTAGGAGGTGATTACACTTACTCTGTCCACTGGTGGTAAAGGAGGGGAAAAGGCAGGACGCCTTGACAGGGAAAAACCAGCTGCTTTCCTAGAACTGAGCTTCCACTCCCTTGAAACTCCTCTAAGCAACCATTTCCTGAGCCAGGCCTTGTGCTAGTCGAAACTCACTGGGCACCAAGCTGCAGGAAGGACTCCTTTATGCCACACCCTCGGTTGGGGGACAACCTGCAAGACCTGCTAGGCAGATGCCTACTGTGTGCCAGACCCTAGAAGGTCTGACTTTCCATGGGGCACCAGGTGCTATGTGATGGGGCACCTCCTAGCACGTGCTGTTGCTGCCATGTACCCAGATATGAAACTCAATCAGCTGCCTGTAAGGTGTTTGCAGTGCATCCAGGAAGAAAGCCACATATATGCTCCATTAGCTAAAATATCTCCAGAGTCATCTTTCACCAGTTGGTTTATAGCTTTAGGGACTGAGATGCATGAGAGTCTCATTCTGCTTCCGTACTCTGAAAATCCTTCTTGAAAGGGTGGCCTTTGAGGTCACCTTGAAGGAATCACTAGACTTTTCAAGACAAACAAGAAAGCAAGATCATTCCAGGAAAAGGACACATCTAGAGCAAGGTAGAGAACAATGCCAGGTCCTGGCACACTTGGGAAATGGCAGGTTGGCCAGAGTTGAAAGGGAAGTGAGGAAATAGAAGGTATGACTTCAGAGAAAGGTTAGCGCCACCTCATTTGGTTCTACAGAACCAGGTGAACTTAGAACACACACTTCAACTGAATGAACGCCATTTTTATTGCACATATTAGAAATCTGGGGGGAAAGGCTTACGAAAATTGGATTTGGAAGGAAGAAAAGAGAAAAAAAGGGAAAGGTATAAAGAGAGAAGAGGGAAAAGGAAGGAGGAAGGCAAGGAAAGAAAGAAGACCAGGGGAGGGGAGTAAGGGGAAAGGAAAACATGTCTGCTGGCCTGACACCAGCCTGTGTCACTGTATCTGTCATTTCCAACCAATCCTAAGGGCCACTGTTGAGTGACAGTGATCATGCAGTGAATAGGCTTTGACCTTGTTGTTCAAGATGGCTCAGTGTGAATTCTGAGTGGGTCCCTTCTCAGTAGTCAGGCCTGAACCAGACGCACGAGCACTCCAGGTACATTAGGGTTCCAAATACCTTCAATGTGAGAGAATGGAGGGATTTGTGTATGGTTCATTTGGAGTGAAATTGAGCCCTGCCTGAGGAGGAATGGAGCATTGCAGATGTTCAACAATGGGTCACCCCATTGTTCCAGGAATTCTGCTCTACCCCAAATATGCATAGCCTCATTTAGCAAAGAAAAAGCCCTATATCTGGCTGCTCCATTCTCCTTAGAAGGCACTTGAGAAATCACCTGTCTTCTCTTTTGTCCCAGGGCGGGGAGAAGTTTTAGTTCAAGGAGACACTTACTCCCCATTCCTACCCCCAATCAGCTTCTATTCAGTCATACCCAGGGCTCTCCCTGCAACAAGTTCTGGAAAATATAACTGTCCTCACATTAGTACATTTCCAAGGTATTTGGTGTCTTAACTTCACCAACAGAAACTGCATGGAAAGGCAGAGAAAGCTCTGACCTCAGGATGACAATTATTGAGCACCAACTGTGTACAAGCACTGGCCAAAGGTCTTTCTATCAGTTCTTTTATCAACCCCAACTGCCTCAAGATGTAGATAGTGTTATCCTCATTTCACAGATAAAGACACTGAGGCTCAAAGAGATTCAGCCAAGTGCCTGAGGTCCCACAGCTCAGGACCTGGGCTTGTTCCCACTTCTGCACTTCCTCAGCCCGTCATGCCTCAGGGAAGAGGATTACTTTCCCCTTCCTCAATGTGGTCCCACTTCCTGGACGGTACAAACAAGCTCCTCAGGTGTAGACCCCCCTGCTCCTGGTGTCACAGAAAGCCATTGATTTCTCCTAGGATTACAGGGAAAGCTGGGATGGGGGAGGGGAGTCCAGCCCTCACACTCTCAGGCCAGGTGGGCCTTCTGGGGTGCTCTGCCCTGCAAGCTCCAGCTCCTCCAATAGCCCTCTATTCCTGGAGACCGGCCCTTGTTCTCCTACTGCTTCACAGCACCAATTCCCCAAAGGGTTAAAAATGGGAACCAAATAATTTATTTCAAGATCTTCAAAAACAAATTCAAATTTTTTTTAATTATGTCAAATTAAGGCCATTAAAAGTTAAGCTGTGTACCAAGAGCATTTTCCTGGGAAAGGTGCTGTAACATCATTATTTCCCCCCAAAACGCACTTACTGTACATTTCTCAAAGCCATCAGCCTTGATTGAAGGCTAATGAAAAAGCTGTCCTGCGTCAGTTTATTCCTTGTATCCATTAAGAATAATTACGGCTGAACAATTTTTGATGCCTGTAACCTTCGAAAGCGTTGCTAATGGCATTATAAATTGCTCCTTGTCCAATGACTACAGCGAGATGCTTAATTCAAAGGCGCTCTGTCAACAGGACTGATTTGTGTGGCTAATGAGTGCGTTTAAAACAACAGCCTCGGCTCATGCATCCGAATGTCAATAAGAGGACGAGGTTCAATAAGGAGGCTTGTCCGTAACAATTAGCAGGGACAAGCGCTCTGGATCAGGCCCATCGTGGCTTTCACAGCCCAGTTCTCAAGACATCACTAGCATCCCTGGGGCTCACCCAGGCACAACTCTTTGCCCCTAGGCTGAGGTTAGAACCAGGACCCAGAGGACCTGGGCGGGCAGGGGACAGTGGCAGAGGAGGAGGCACCAACCAGGATGTGTGAGGCCATTTATCAAGCATTTAGGCATTCATTCCGCAGATGTCTGCGGAGCACCCACTGTGTGCAGGTGCTGGGAGAAACCGGTGAAAAGGACAAAGCCAGCCACTGGCTTCCCAGTGCTCACCATGGGGCTGGCAATCAGTGATCTGAGCCATACCCAGGGGGGCTAGCAAGTGTCAGAGCAGAGGATGCAGTGAGAAAAGCAAGCAGGGTGCTGCAACCAGCCTGGGGTCAGGAAAGCTTAAGGTGAGGCTGTAGTATCATTGGGAGTTAGCCAGGCAAGGAGAGGCGTACCTTGCCATCAGGCGGTCAACTTTCCAGAGAAAAAGGAGTGGGGAAACAAAGGAAGCCCTGCCTACTGGGATGGTAGGTGGTGAGACCAGAGGGGTGTCAGAGGCCCAGAGGGTAGGGGTGGAGAGGGCATAGCCTGGCTTCCATATGCTTGGGCTGCAGTGGGAGTTGCACCAGAGGTATTGAAGCATCTCAGTGTACATCTCTCTCCAGTCACAGAATGAAGAATTTCTCCTATCCCAGTCCTCAAAGGTTTAGCGCCAATGGCATCTTCCCCCAGAAGTCGGCACTGATTTCCCCTTGCTTTCTTGTTAGGATACAACCCCCAGCTGGCATCAAGATTGCACTAACTACCATCTCCCTATTTCCCACATGTCATGTGGCTGGTCACCTCCCATTTCCTCAAGCATACAGACTTATGCCTTCCTTCCCTCCTACCCCAAAGGGCAAGAGTCGAAGAGAAGGGGCCCCAGCCAGGGCTTAGTAGCTGCCTGTTTAATTTTTCTTGGTATTCCCACTGTTGCTATGATCCCCATGGCTAGATTTTTATTACACAAACATCACTTGGAAAGTCAGATAAGGAAGGAATGGGAATGGCAGAGACAAAGCAGGATTGGAAGAGCTGTGCAGAGATGAGACAACATGGTCCCCCCAGGACACTCACCTTTGTCCTGGACACGAACACACACAGCATGTTTGTTCAATAGCACATTTAGCAGTTGCAAGGTCCCCAAGCCTGTGCAAGAGAGGGTGAGAAGTGAAACACTGAAGGCCCAGCTGAGGCACTTAGGTTTTAATGTGCAGCAGGGAAAAGTCAATGCTTTCCTTAAGCTGGGGCATAACTTAGGCAGACATGTGATTTAAGAAGATGCCTGTGACTGCATGTGAGGACTGGATTGGAAAGAAAACAGATCAGAGGGACACAAAACGACGGAGCGCTCGGGATCTAACTTTCTGGGTTCGAATCCAGCTCTCCCATATGCAAGTGGTTAGACTTGGAGCACAAGTTACTTACCCTCAGTAGCCTCTGTGTCCTTCTGTGTAAGGTGGGAATGATAATAGAACCTACTTTATGGCGCGATGGGGGGGATTTAGATAAGAAAACGCATGTACAGGGTTTTGCATGGTCCCTGGCACTGAGTAAGTATTGAGATTATTATAGCCATTGTGTAGTAGGTACACCCCAAAACAAATGCAGCCTCATTTTATCAAGTGAGGAGACAAAGATGCGCAGAGGTGAAGTCACTGGCTCAGGGTCCCGTAGCTAACATGATGTGTGAGAGCTGACTCCACAGCCAGCACATTTTCCTCTACCCCGGTGCCTCCCCAGCACAGGGCTGATGGTGTGCGTATGTGTGCGCGTGCTCTTGCACAGTGCATGGAAGGAGGGCTGTGCAGCACAGCCACACACACTCCTGCATCAGACATGGGGTTCTGTCCCAGGACACCCTCCGGCCTGCTAGCAGAGCTCCAGGTGTTTGCCTGCAGGAGTCAAAGGGAGCAAACGCAGTGTGGGGCCACTCCCTGGCCCCCCTGCCCACCCGCACCCCCACCTCTGGGGCCTCTCCAGGTGCAGAGGCAGAGGGCAGGTTTCTGAGGATGGCTGTCATGATCTGTCTCCTCACTTGGGATGACAAGTCTCAGATCTCTATCTCAGCAGAGAGGTGGCAGGGAAATCCTGGCTGGAAATGATAAACAGGTGTGTGCCCCAATCCACCCGCAAAGAGAGATTTGTTCAGAAAGCCCTTTCCTTTGACTTCTACCGAGAGCAAGCAAGGGAGCCCCTGATTAGAGATGAACTTGAGGCTTCCGTCTTCTCCAAACAGTGCGGATGTGAGGCATTCTGTCCTCTCCCTCCTTGAGTGGAGTAGGAATTTGAGCTCCTGTGGTGTAGCGCCTCTCTGCAGCATCTGAAGCTTCCAACCTTCTTACCACATCCTCCTCCCCTGGCTTCCATGACAACTTTTCTGAGTCTCTTCCAGGATCTCTGGCCAATCCTTCTGGGTTTCCTAGACAGCTATTTCTTGCATTCCCTTGCTTTTACCCTGTGTTCGTTTCTCACTCCAAGTCTTCTGCCTGAGTGAGCTCATTCATAGCAGGCTTTCATTTGTCACCCCTGGGCCACTCCCCAAATATTTTATTCCAGCCAGTGCTCCTCTGAGTCTGAGCCAGGTAGCAAACTGCCCTTGGAATGTCTCTGCTCAGATGCTCGAAGGGATCCCAGAGGCAGAATGTCCAAAGAAAATGTTATAATATCCTTTCCACCGGCTCTGTTCCTCTCTTTTCCATCACTCAAAATACTGCAATCACCCATCCAACTAACCAAGCCGAAAACTGAGAAGCAAGAAAGTCTAGGTTTAGTTCCAGGCTCTGCCACTTACCAGTCCATGTGACCACAGCAAGTTGCTTGACTTCGTAAACCCTCAGTTTTTACAACTGCAAAAAGGGAGATCATAAAATGTCCCACTTCACAAGTTTCTGTAAACCATAAATAATTTAATATGTGTAGCGCTAGCAGAGTAACCCCCATATCCAATAACCAATGATTTTATTAAGATCTGGATTTCTTCTGCTGATCTTGTCCCTTTATTGAACAACCAGTGTGAGCCTAGAGGGCAATCAGATTGTAACTCCATGGTGCCTCATTACCATTCTTACAAATGTCAAGTTTCTGAACCTAGCTTTGTCAAAGACGGCCCTAATCCTTCTGCTCACTTTCGTCAGGTTGCTACAACACTGAATACAATGACCAGTTTCCTTGTCCTTTCTGCACATTAAGGGGAAATAACCTGAGAAGGACCACACTTGCTCATCTATGTCTACAGAACCTGTTTCGGTGCCTGGAAAAGTCCCATTGACACATAAAGGTTTTGATGTGGTTCATAATACAGATCATCAGACATTTATTCCTTTCCTGGCTGTTACTAAATAGTAGGTACGAGGGCCATCCCATGCTTGAGCTTGAGGGCTTTGGGAGGCTTGGAGATGAAATGAAAGCTGGGAAGAGCTGAGAAAAGATGACAGAGACCAGGAGATCCCAGAGAAGATGCAGAAATCAGAGAAGAGGTGCTTGACAGTCACTATCTTTGGCAATAACACAGCAAAATAGCCAAATCAAATATGCCAATTTATACTTTAGCCTGGCATGCACCAGATGCTCCCTAAAAGGCTGTCTGATGGAACACAAGTGTCCCCAGGACAAAGCCAAAACTGTTTAGCAAGTCTCATGATGGCTCTATATCAGCTAACCCTGGTCTACTTTCCTGGCCTTATTTCTGGCCCTGCATTTTTTTTGTATATCATCTGCTCCTCGAACCCAGCACCCCTGCTATTATCTTCACATCTTCCTGCCTATTCTGCCTGGAATGTTCTTCCCTATTTTTGCCACCTGGGGAACTCTGATTCAACTGAAGCCTTTCTCTGGTCTCCATTCTCCAAGAGGACTTTTCCCTTTCCTCCTCTGGTTCTTTCTGTGTCACTTTACATTGGAATCATCTGTGGTCTTGTCTCCCCAAGCAAACTGTGAGATCTGTAACAGGCAGGAGATATGTGCAGTTCATATCACAGCACTTGACCCAACCAAGTTCCCTCACAGCACTTGACCCAACCAAGAGCAGAAGCTGACAGGATGGGAGGGATCTCTGCACCTGCGCCAGCTCAGGCAATACCCACGGGACGTCTGTTGGCAACCTGGGGCATGGATGGAGGAGAAGCTTAGGGCATCCTGGGATCTCTGGAGAGCATGGAGTTAGGGGACTGGCCCAAGCCTCCAGAAATGAAGAAGGCAGAAGATGCCCTGAACTAGAAGAGTTAGATATGCAGTTTTTATCCGGGTCCTACTAATCAACAGCCTCAACACTGCCTCACACTTGTAGTGACGTGGGATACCTGCCCCAGCATCATCCCAATTAGTAACATCCATACTTCCCACTTCTGAAGCCAGGTGTGACACTAGCCCTATTGTGCAGATGGTAACCAAGGCCCAGAGGTCTCCTAAGCTCTTCCCAGCTTCGATATTCCTTGATTCAGTAACTCTTCATGGGCCTTATGCAAGGGACCCAGGAGTGACTCTGGCCAAGGAGAACCCTGTGCAACACAGTGCTTGCCCTCAAGCTGGAGTGCTCTGCTGGGAGCCCATGTCCTCCCCAAAGAAAAGCAATAGGACAGGGGGGACAGTGCAGTGAAGACATCTGCTCCCCCTCGGAGGGTTCACACTAACCCTCCAAAGTAGGCTGGCACTTAGGGACCCAGCTGGCTTGCCCCTGCGCATGGGTAGGACTTAAGCCAAACTTGATCCCAGGAACTGCCAGGACCTCTGAGGCCAACCTTGACATGCCATTTAAAGGACAAGTGACGTAGGATGCATGATTGGGTTTTTAGAGTTGTAGAGATTCACATATATACTCATAGAAATATACTCAAGAGTTAGCCTGAATATGAAAGGTTTCAAATAAACTACTGAATAGAATCCATGATTTCTTTTTAAAATAAGGCTTTTTTATTCTAGAAAAATCTCAAATGGTCAGAGCAAAAAGATAAATGGTCAAAATGATTTCGAAGTTTTTTTTTTTCAATTAGCAAATGTATTTCTATATTTTACCTCACAAAGCATCTGTAGGTGCAAGAGGTGTTGTGTATGTGCATACTCATGCGGATGACCACATGTGTGGGAGACACACCTGCCACAATGTCTAAATTTTAAGTTGCCCAAGGACAGAGACACTGTCTTCTTTCCTGTCCCCCACACAGAGCCTGGCACATGACTGATGCTCAATAATTACTTGTTGAGTGAAAGAAAGTGAAGACAGTCCGGTCAATAAGAAAGAGCTGATGTAGCAACCTTCCCCTGGGCAGCGTCTTGATGGGCCGTGACCTTCTGTCAGTTACCAGCAGCCAGAATGGGGCAGGAGAAAGAAAGGGACTGAATTGCTAATGCTATGAATCTGCAAAGCACCGGGAACAATTTCCCAGAGTGGTCATGGCCTCACCACCCCATCAGATGTTGGGTTCCTTCTCCATCCCCATCTCACACAAGCACACACAAATGCATCTATGCACACTGTCACTCTTCTGAGGGTCTCAGTGACTACTGTTCTTTCTGGTACAGTCACCTTTGGAGCTCTTGTCATTTCTCCTCCCTCTTTGAAGACCTCAGCACCTCTCTGTGCTCACATCTTGGAGGACCTTAGTGTTGAGATTGATAGTTACCTGATCCCCTGGACTCTTGGGGCCTTTGCTGTGGTAGACTGGGAAGTGTCCACATTCCTTGTCATTCCTTCCATCAAGACAAGGAGTCTATTTCTCTTCCCCTTGACTTAGGTGACTTTGGAATGAGACAGAAATGCTGATATACATATTCTGTATCTAACCTGGATGATAAAAGCTACACCATCCAACACCTCAGCCAAAAACTAGGCGACCCCAGACATGTTGAATGAGCCTGTCTGAGACCAGCCAACCCCAACCAACATGCCAGCACACCTCAGACACACAAGTGAGTCCAGCCAAGATCAGCCCAGCTGGATCACAGTCAGCAAGAGCTCCCAGCTAGTGCTAGACTGGGGAGCAATAACAAATGGTAGTCATCACTTCAGGCTACTGAGATTCTGGGTGGCTTGGCATGAGTAGACTTCCTGCACTGCACCACAGCAACTGCACCGTAGTACATGTACTGTGACATTACCCAGAGCCACAACAACCCTGAAATGGGCACTCTCGGTTCCCACTCTCAGACTTTGGCCCCGAAGCTCTCCAGCTCCCCACCCTCATTTTCACTACCCCTGCTGTTCAATTTCATCTACACTGCCAATGCTTTCTTCTCTTCCTAAATCTTCCCACTCCAGTCTTCACTTCTCTCCCAGTATCATCTGGGTCCTATGGTCAACCACATCACCCTCTCTTCTGCCAGTGTCTTCAATGCATTTGATCCTTGTTTTCCATCGTGCCCTTGGAAAAAGCCCACTATCCCCCAGCATATATGTGGCCAAACACTGCTGAAGCAGATTATCCTGCCACACAAGATGATCTTCACACATGTCCATTGCTGTCAACAAGGCTCTGTGGCTGCCCAGCAGGCCTTCAAAGTTCTGGTCAGTTTCCTGTCATATGACCCTCTGAGACCTGTCCATTCTTCATCCTGTTTCTCTCTTCATTTCCTTACATGCTACACAGCCAGGAAACAGGGCCAGCAACATCCTGCAGCCACCAACAAACCAGGCCTTCTCTCTGAGACCCCTGTCATCCTCATTCTTTCCACCATTAGAAAGTCCTCCTACTTCCTGCCTGAGACTTCCTCCTACCTGCACTTCCCACTGCAGGACAACAGGGTATGAAAGCCATTAGGAGCACAGTCTTCAGGGCCAGACCTTCGGGGTGGTGGCAAGACCCCTGGAAGAGTGGCCTGGGCAACTGTGAGCTGAAGGAACCATTTCCCTTCCAGCACAGGATCTCTTCTGTCTCTGTGTCTCTCCTTTCCTCTGTCTCTGTCTCTCTCCTCTCCCTTTCATCTCCTTCAGATAGTGTGTGTGTGTGTGTGTGTGTGTGTGTGTGTGTGTGTGGACAGGGACAGAGAAAGAGACAGAGGGAGAGAAGGAGGGAGGGAGAGAGAAAGAGGGGGATTACAGAGTACAGCAGATGTGGATGTGGAGTGGAGCCCAGGGTGGTGAAGAGAGAGCAGCTAGAGAGATGGTGCAAACCAGATCAGTGTCCAGCTCTCTCAGTAAGGATTCTGAGCTCTCCCCTGAGGTCAGAGCCTTAAAGGACGCTAATGAAAGGAAAGGCATGGTCCAATGTGCACTCTGGCTAAATCTCCAGGAGAGAAAGTGGAGAATGGAATGAGCCTCAAAACAACTTGATGCGAAGCTGTTGGAGGGATTCCACTGCCCACAGAGAGATGACAAAACTGAATGAGAGTGGACAGGAGAGGCAGAGAAGCCCAGGGACTGGGGAGAGGTTAGGGAAGAAAGAGAACAGGCACAGGCATGGAGAGACACAAAAGAAGATGGACAAAAGAGACAAAAAAGGAAGGAGGAAAGGGTACAGATGAAAAGAGAACAACCAAGGGACACAAAGAAGACAGAAAGAAGCAAAAACAAATAGGGACAAGAAGAAACAGACTGACATTCCGTCCGTACAAGCAAATGTCCCAGAGAAGCTTTCTGGGGCAACACGGGCCAGGGCCACAGTGATCTCTGCAGGTCGCTGGATGTAATACTCTCTCATGGGACACCTGCCCTCACTCGCTACCATGCACAAGATGTTAATACTAGTGGGAAAGAAAGAGGAATGGAGAGCAGAGGTGAAGTGAGAGGGGAAGGGCCACTTCTACCCAGGACAGGCCAAGTACATCACTGGCCTTGGCCTCCAACTCCTCCTTGCTGGGCTGGCATCTGTAGCTCCAGACCTCATGTGTTTTGAGACAGATGAGTTGACCAAGCAGGGGAGCAAACAGAGTTGGCTGGTCCTCACTTTGGTGGCCCCTGGAGTGTGCATTATTAAACTGGAAGAATTATTGAGACTCATTTGCCTTCCCTTCCTTATAAAGGGATGGAGCAAAGCAAAGAAACACTCATCCATGAGAACAACACAAAATTTCAGCTAGACTTGGACAGACTAGCTCTGGAGGGGGAAGCCACCAACCCAGCTGGGACCATGGCATAGACACCCCCCTGTCCCTGCCCACAGGCCCTCCCCCGTGCAGCTTCATCTCCTCCATAAAGACCCCAGTCCAGCCTCTTACATACAACCTCTCCCTGCTCCTCAGAGAGAAACCACAGATGCTGGGCCCTCCTGTAGGCCAGATATGCAGCTTACTCTATTTCCACTCACCGGATGACCCCAGGAGCCACTTTTCCCTCTGAATTTAACTTTCTTCATCTCTGACATTGATGCTCTGCTAAGTGCCAGATGTCAGAGACAAAGGGATCTGCTGAAATCCTCTATGTAGAAAAGTTCTCTAAACCCATATACCTGTGATCTGTCCAGGCAGCCAGCACAGTCCTGGCAGGAGCCTTGACCTCAGACCCTGGCACCTGACTGACACGACCCCTTGGTCTCTTTGTGTAAGGCTTATCTTTCCATGGTTAGATAGATGGAGGCAAACCCAGGTTGGGAAGAGAATATGCATGTAAGATGCAGTGGTGCAGTTCAAAGAGCAGGTCAATCCTGGAGTCCTCTGCCAGGCTAGGGATGGAGTGAGGGCAGATGTGGAAGGAGCAGACAGGATGCTCCCAGGAAGAAACCAAGTGATAGGCAGCTGGTTCGGATACCATGGGCAACTTCACAAATGCGAATGAGTTTTGAGACATGCTGGCAGGAGCATTTAACTGAGGGCTTCTGCCCAGACCCCAAGCCAAACAACACCCAAAGAAGAGCAAACTGGTAATTGGAGGCCTGCGGAGGAGCTTTGCTGAACTGGGAAAGCAGCTCCGGCTCACTGGTACCATCACACCCACTGCACAAAGATGCTCAAACAACAAAAGGATCCAACCAGTCACATTTGGACTGGTGGGGGACATGAGACCTGGGACAAGGAGGAGCAGGATTCTGTCCATAAACATCTCAATAGCGTGATTAACTGTGCATCGCAAATCGTAACCCTTTCCTTTAATGCACTTTCCCTGAATTACCGCAGGAGCTGGTGGCCAAGGAGCCCGTACAAATTGTTGGAATGGGCAGTTAAGCGGGGAGGTCGGAGGTTAAATGAACACGGTTGTTTATGAAGACACAGCCCGAATCCATTTGCATTTTAATATTCTCTCAGTGAGACGGAAAGCCACTTTGAGGACAGCTTGTTTGGAAATCCCATTAACGGGTTATTTATGGGGCTCGTGGCTGTGTGACCCTTGCCCTTGTTTTGTTAAACATGAACCAGACATGAATCAGACGGGCAGCGGGCTAGCTGCTATTGTTTCCTGTAGCACAAAATGTCATCGGATTCAATTATTCTGAGGCTGACACTTTCTGAATTATCACCCTCATAATGCTCAATTTTCCCTTTTTTTCCCCTTTGGTCAACCTGATTATTTCTGTCTTTGTAGAAAGCCGACTCTCGGAGCAACCGTTTCACTGCCACTGGCTGTCAAGGGGCTGACGAGGCCCCGAGAGGCGGCTGGCCCGGAGATGGCAGGTGGCCTTGGAGAGGGACCAACACACTGGACAGCTGGCAGCCTCTGTCCCCTGTTTCTGGGTCCGGGGAGGAGCACTGGGCCCCGTGTTTCCTTGAGAACTGAATTTGTGGGCTCTGTCTCCTGGATCTCCTTAATCAACATTAAAATTAATTTTTCTCTTTAAACCTGGAAATGTATTATAAAGGGCGTGGGGGTGGCACTGGAGGTTTCTTCATGAAGTTCAGCAGCTCAAAAAGACATATTTAACTTGAATAATAAAAGAAGGCAGGGGTACTCTGAGAAAGGAAAAAGCACCTTGGCCACGGGCTGTGTGCAAATGTTTGCTGTATGAAAATGTATTCACATTAGTTCTCTGATGAGTTCATCTTTAAATGGATGTCACTCTAAAAATTAAAAGGGTAGCTGGTATCTTGGACCCCAAGATTAGGCCTATAGAGCCTGGGGCCATCTCTCCCCACTCAGCACTCCCAGGGCCATCAGGCTAATTCCCTCAGCCAGTCCCTGTGGCCTCTCGCTGGCTCAGGAGGTCACGGTGCACTCTATCCTGGCTCCATCGTCCAGCTCCACTCATGAAGTATTACTGACCAGCAAGGCCTGAGCACCTGAGCTGGGCACTGGGAAAGGCGAGGGAACCAGACTGGCCCTCTCACCTCCGCCCTCTCTTTCCAGCTCCCCTGTCATCTAAGCCATTATTTCTGAGCAAACAACTTTGAAGAACATCATGGGACTTCCTGGAGACCCTGGGACCCAAATAGAGGGACAAAGGAACCCTAGGTTACCGTTTGCTGGAGAAAGAGCTGAAACTAGACCCCAGAGCTTGTCTCCTCACAGTGTCCCCTAGGATGACCCAGAGAACTGGCACAGCACCTGCCTGTCTAGAATAAAAGAAATGAAGGAAGACCCTTGAGACAGAGCTGGGGATAACAAAGCCAGTGACCTTCCCCTCTACCTGCTTCAGTGCCTGGGGCTGTCTCTAGCTGCCGGGCCCACTTTGCTGTCTTCAAGGTAATGCCAGGAATTAAAACCACTTGAAGCAGCCCTCCTGTGAGTACCTTTGGGTCCTCACAGGACCCTACGGTAAGTACCCCAGCTCCACTCCCCTCATCTGCCACCCCTACTGCCTGGAAGCAGCTGCACATCTCCCTCGCCTGCCATGGGGGTAACTCTGAGAGCAGAGCCAGCGCTGGCCCCAGGGTTGCCAGCAGAGGTAGCGGACTTGAGGCTGCACCCTTCCCTGCCTCGCCTTGGGTACCTCACATCTCCACCTTTACCTCCCAAGAACACTATTTGTACTTCAAGTCTTGTCTGGGGGGTGTCTGGCCTCAGCAGTTGGGCCACTCAAAAGCTGCACCCCGATGGGGTCAACCCAGGCTCTTGTGTCTAAGCCAGCCCGGCCCTCCCTGCCCAGGTGCAGGGCCTGCTGTGAGAGCACCTGCCTCTCCTTGGGCGCTCCCTTCCCACCTCTTTCCGCAAAAGCCTTTCGACCAAGTTTAAAATAGATCTCTCCTTATGAATTGGCCATCTGAGGAATTCTCCTCCAGTGGTTAATTCAATCTTAATAGACGCTGATTTTTTTTCTCCCAGAAGAAAAGGGAACAATACATCTTTAGAACGGGTTTATAAGTGTCATGATTTTTCTACTAATTTACACTGCATTCTCTGCTTTAAAATGTGAAATTACCTCATTGTGTCTCTGAATATCCTCCGTGCTTGGGCCTAAAATTAAGCTTGCCGTAGAGAAGCCTAAATGACCACAATTTGCTGTGTGAAATGCCCTGATTGCAAGAGCAATCCCAAGCAATCCCCAGCCCCAGCACAACCCGGCTCACTCGAGCTGATTGGCCTTCCCTTGTGCCTTTGCCAAAAACACCTGGTGCTACCTGCCATGCGGGGGGAGGGGTGGCGGGGAAGTCACTGCTAGGCTCATCCATCTTCTGTCCCCACAAGCACATGCTGTCACTTCCCAAACACCTCACAGACCCAAAGAGTATGTGTGCTTCTTTGTCAGCCACCCAGACTTCTGCTGAGCCAACAAGGTGCCTTCCCATGAGCCCACCCTGCAGACTACCAGGCCATTCCCGACCAGTATCCTGCAGCCAGGGTAAGCTGTTCAAGCTTCCAGCAATATCATAACTGCCCCTCATTCTTTCAGGGGTACTTGTGGTCCCCAGGGCTCTTCTCTCCTCCCAGATGTTAGCTTTTCATGAGAGGACTTGGTATCACCCTTGGGGGCCAGCTCTTGGCCACTGTGACATTGGAATTAAACTTTTCAAGTTCAATCCAACACTACCCCTAACTGTCTCTGTGACCTTGGGTGAGCCATGTTCTCTATGCCTCAGTTTTCCTCATCTGTGAGTGGAAACAGTAATGTACATGCAGGAACAGGATGGTTGGTGGGGTACATTTTGGTGGGGCAGTAGGTACCGACAATCGAACCCAGGACCTTGTGCTTGCCGGGCAGGTGCTGCAATGCTGAGCCAAACCCCCAGCCCAGTTGGTGAGACAGATAAAAGGCAGTTACATAGTGGCTGTGCAGGGTACTCAGTAATACTAATGGGTCTGTATTTCACATATTCGAGCATGCAAGAATTCTAACTTTATTTTTCTACAAGCACACTAATGTCTACTTTGAATAGATAAGTTTCTGTGGAATGAAAAGAACTCTCATTTGAGAGGAGGGTAACTCAACATGAGAGGGTAACAAAGCCAGGTTGGTTCAGCTCATGCCACTGCCCCCTACTGCTGGAAGCAAACACTTACGCTTCCTGTGCAGGTCTTCAGGTGGGGGTCCAGGCCCCAAGCCTGAGTCATAGATGGTACTAACCCCAGCACCAGAGCTATACCTGGGCACAAGGTCCTCCCTCCACCCAGTTGTTCCCAAAGTCTTCTGGAATCCTAGGCCATTTCATTGTTGTCATATTAGTGACAAAAGTAGCCAGCAGCTTCTGCTCCACAGTCTCGTAGGGCAATCTTGGGTCCCATTCTCATAGATTTTGAGGAGCAGCAGAAAGCAGATTCACCTCACCGCAGCTGTGCTGTCCCAACTAATCCTTAACACTGGAACCTAGAATTGCACCCAGGGAGCACCATGGACGTGTCTTTAACTAGGGTCTTAGTTTCCTAGAACTGAGGTAATAATCGCCACAAACTGAGTGGCCTAGACAACAGAAATTTATAGTCTGAGTTCTGGAAAATGGAAGCTGAAGACCAAGGTGCTAGCAGGCTTGGTTCCTTCTGAGAACCAGGCACCCAGGGTTGGTGTCATGCCTCCCCGCTAGCTGCTGGTGGTTTGCAATAGAGATGGGAGACCCAAGCTTTGGCACTGCACAGTGAGCATGAAAATCATTTAATGGGCAATCCTTGGCATACGGGCGCATCGCCCCAAACTTTGCCTTCATATTCCTATGGGTTCTCCTGTGTATGTGTGTCTCCAATTTGTTCCTTTGTAAAGGACACCAGTCATACTGGTACAGGGTCCATCCTAATCACCTGGTTTTAACTTGATTATATCTGTAAAGCATCTGTCTTCTAGTCAGCATACATTCTGAGGCATGGAGGGCTAGGACTTCACCAAATGAATTTTAGAAAAACACAGTTTAAACCATAACAGATCACTGCCCCTTATTTCATAGCTGGGGATGCTGATGTCCAAGTTGGAAAGGTTCTGCCAAGCTCAATCATCAAACAAATTTCAGAACACGGTTCCAACTCAGAACTCTCCTACCCATGTGACATCTCTGCTCTCTCTCTCTCTCTCTCTCTCTCTCTTTCTCTCCGGTATGAAGCCTAAAGGAAAAGACTTGGCCGTGACCCAGTAGGGCCAATAGTGGCAGCGTCTCTGAGGAGTCCCATCTAGACCCAGAAGCTAGGTCTGTATACCCAGCTCCAAGCCAAGCATTTCTAATGGTCAATCAGGCTTCACCAAAGAGCTTGTTAACAAACATCATTCATCTTACTCTGATGCCAGGCTTAGGACTGGCTCACACACAGGGAGCACAAACCCTAAATGCAGCAGTAAAATGATTTTAATGCTCACTGCCAAGTGCCAAAGCTTGGGTCCCATCTCAACGGCAGCCCATCTTGATGTGGAAGTCAGGAGCCTGAAAGGCAATTTTGTTAATGCTACTGGGAGGAGCAAGCAGGTCTGGAAACTCATCCATCATCTTAACGCGCTCTGGGATGGACTTGGAAGATAAAGCTTTCATCTTCTCTGCCAGGCGGAGCCTCTTCTATTAGGCTCCCAGGGAGGAAGGGGGTGGGATCAGGGACAGGCACCCCTGAGGGTAGAAAGAAGGAGATGAAAATTCATCCTGTGCTGAAGAGCATGGGAGGGATGGCCCAGCCCCTCCATCCTGCAAGTCAAGAGGTACAAAGCAGAGCAGCGGCAGATCCACTCTAGTTCTGGAGGGGGAAGCCTGAGGTCTAGGTTTCAGAGCACCCCGGGAGAGTAAGCAGAGGAGACCAGAAACGGCAACGTCAGGAGGAGTCCTAGGCCGAGCCACCCCTTGGCAGCAAGGAGGGTATAGCTGTTCTCCTTGCTGAGGGACTCCTGCTGACCGCTGGGGACAGAGGCTCTCTAAGTGACTGCAGTAGGGATGGAGAGGCGATGGGCTAATGCAGTGAGACTCAACTGCTGTGTAGGTGCCCCCTTGCCCTCTATCATTCACCCCTCAGTTCACAAACCAGAAAAGTCCTAGGCCTCACATGATTTCTGAGTTCATTCCAATTCTTCAGGCCCTAATAAGCATCACAGGGACCGCCCAGCCCTAAGTATTTCCTCTTTGTCTCCCAGTAGGTACCACAGGATTTCCGTGGAGAAGGATAAACAGAAGCTTCCTCCTTGCCTTTCTCTCTGTCCAGCAACTCTTTCTCCTCCCCAAACTGACCCTCTCCAGGACATGGCAAGAGGGCGTGGCTAAACCACAAAGAGAGGCCACCAGAATCAGATGCTTCCACAGGTAGGCTGCTTATGGGCCTGGAGAAACCGTGAGGACCACCTCAAGGAAGTAAACGCAGAATTCATCTGAACTTGGACTTGCGGTAGGGTGTTCATGGTTTTTAATCCTGACACATTGTCACTTGCGATGGTTTGAGTCTCCCTGAATCAATTGATTATTGATCAATCTGCCAATAAGTTGACCTGGGATTTACTGAGCAGTATCCACTAGATGCTTCATGGGCCTTTTCCTCTGCTTGTCAGCCAGAAAACGTTTATTGAAACTCTCCAGTAATAATAACAATAATAGCAATACAGCAGCTACTATTTACTGAGCACTTACTGTGTTCTAAACGCTTTACACATGCTCATTCGTTACCATCCTGCCTGCTTCATCTTCTATATCCCTCCGCCCCCTGCTTTATGCCTGAGTAGCACCCATCTGCCCACCATGGTGCTTTGTATCTCGTGTCTGTGCTGCTTCCCTTCCCAGAGCACCATGCCATCCCTCTTCAGGTGACTGTCCCATGCTCACTCTACAGACATCCACTTGGGAGTCTCTTCTGCAGGAATCCCACCTATCCCAAATTGAGCTCAGAGCCCCTCCATCCACTCCTAACTGCATCTAGCTGAGACAACAAATAGAGTCTTGACATGGCGACATTACAATGGATCGTGACACTGGTTCTGAGAACTTCCAGGGCTTAGCTAGAGCTACCTGCCTTGAGTTCCCAAAGTAAATGCTGGAGTCAAACAACCAGTGCAGACCCTGATTCATCCAGCGTCCTCAGTGCTCTTGCATTATGGTGCCCACCCCTGACCTCACAATAGTTCCCATTCTGTCACCTACTTGTCAGGGTTTGAGGGGGAGGAAGAGAGAGAATTAACATAAACAACAGAATGAAAATGCAGGGACCATTTCCAGAGAAGAATATGAACAAACCAAAGCAGGGAAAGCGAGGCCTCTGTCCTCTGCAGGCAGCCTGGGGTGGGCATCTACCTGCTGAGCAGGAACAGGAGCTGGCTGTGGTGTCCTGGAAGGATGGAGAGAGAGGAGGCCAAAAAGGCGCTTGTGCTTGACTTTCTCTGCTTCCTAAATCCTGATAATAATTACCACTGACGCATTCTTCATCATCTACTGAGGCTGTGCAAACTGCTTCACGCACTTGCTCTTTGGTCCCCTTCCTTAAAACCACCATTTAACCAGTAGAGAAATGGGGGTCCCCATGGGTCCCTCACCAAACGTCGTCATGCCCTGCATCAGCAGCTCTACAACAGTGAGGCTAGGATTCAAAAGAGACCTCTCAACTCCAGCGCTCCCTCCCCGCCAGCACACCCCTGCCTTTCTAGCCCATGAGTGTGGACTTTGAAATAAAAACTGGAGGCTGTGACAGGTGGGAAGAGAATGACTATGGGGATAACCATGAGGGGTAGGAAGGAACTAGCAGAATTTTAAAAATAATCCCTAACGGTTTCATTATGGCCTGTGTAGATAAAAAAAATAAATTTTCCCTAAAAACAACCACTAAATAACACCCACCGACCCAGCACCTCATGTCTCTTTGCTCAGCCTGATTTCCTCCCTCCAGTCCTCACCCCACTCTTGGCCTCTTGGCCCACTTGGCATTGCCCAGAAAAAGAGAGGAAGGGCGAGAGGCTCTGTCGTCTCCAGATCGGCCAGGTTGTAAGTGACCGGGAGCCTCCTTTTTTTCTGAAGACAGAAGCAGTTTCCTTGTGTTCTATGTAAATGAGCTGTTTGTAAATGTGCATCTGTAATAGAGGAGCTGTCAGGTTGGGCTGGATGTTGGCTGGGATGCAGGAGGACAATAGATTCTGCGCCCTGGGGTCAGGCCTGGGGGGAGGGGACTGTGAGGCTCCGGAGGCTGGAAGGGAGGAAGCCAGATGCAGGAGTCGGGTGAGAGGCAGTGATGAGGCCCAGGCCACAGCCTTGCTGAGCCCCAGAGCCTCAGGCGCCAAGGTAGCAAGGAGCAGCGAGCCTGTGGTGACAGCTGGGGTGGGGGGAGAGTGCCGAGTGCCAGTGTGAGGAGGAGAGGCCTGGGGCTCTGGGGCAGCTGGGGCATCCCCTGGGTGCCAGGAAGAAGCCTCAGGGCAGCCTCAGAGCTGCAGCCTTGGAAATCCAGGAAGACTCAGCAACCAGGGCTCGATGCCAGCTGTGAGGTCTGGGGGTGCAGGACAGAGTAGCCCCGTGTGGCCCCATCTGCAGGAAGTGGCCTGCCCAGGTCTCACAATGCACAGTAAGGCTCAGCACCACTCCTGTTGTGTGCAGTGATGTTCAACAAACGGTAATGTTGCTATCTAAGAATTCAATTACAAGCAAAAATAAAAAACTCCAGAATATACTGCAGACATACTAATAAAAACAAAGAACTAAGGATAGCACTATTAATGTAATAAACAGAAATTTAGTGTTGTTATATAGTATGTATCTTTAGTGTATCCTAATGTCCAGATACTTAAAATGTTTTTCAAAAATAAAATAAAAACACTCCAGTTAGTATTAAGCAGAAAGGAGGGTCCTGCAGTCTCTACTGGCTCCATGGAGGAATAAAGCTAGCACAGGCCCTTTCTGTCTTCTGCAGGGCTCCTTACAGCTCCTCTCTCTGCAGATCAGCTTTGCCTCTAAATGCACAGGGCTGAATTTTGGCCCTTCCATAGCTTCCCCTGCTCTCAAGCCCAAATCCAAATTCCTAGAAAGGAGAGAAAATATGGTGTGCCCAAGCTAGGCAGGGTGAAACACGCCTGTAATCCCAGCACACAGGAGGCTGAGGCAGGAGGATTGCCACAAGTTCAAGGTTAGCCAGAGCTCCACTGGGAGTTCAAGACCAGGCTGCACTACACAGCAAGACCATGTCTCAAAAAAGCAAAACAAAGTGGACTCAAGGGTCCTCTCTAGTTATCGTGACCTGGGGCACAGACTTTGTTAGTAATCAATCATTACTCAATCATTGATTCAGCCACAAAGATTTAAGCATGGAAGCACCCACCACCAAATCCTCCCTAGGCGAGAGGGTAACAAAAAGCCTCTGGATGGCTGATGGTCTCCTTCAGGGGAGCAACAAGAAACCTCAAACTTGATACACAGGCTGTCAGGACAGCAAACGGCAGGGCAGAGTGAAAAAGAGTGCCAAGTGGGGACAGGGAATAAATTACCCTTTTACACAAAGTAGCCCAAGAAGGCTTCCCAAATGAAGTGACATTTAACAGAAAACCCAAAGGAAATTAAGGAGGCAGCCAGTCAGGTATGTGAGGAAAGAGTGTGACAGACAGAGAGCAGGCATGAGGGCTGTGGCAACGCAGGACATTCAGTGATGCAATGAAAATTTACCACGATGGGAGTAAGACCAGAGGTAAGAAGAGTGAGGGGACCCAGACAGAGGATGGTCTGGGATCCTTGGAAGATAAGAGGTTGCAGGTACCTGAACCCAGAACAGCCTAAGCTGACCTTCCTCGCACAGAGTATCTCAGAAGCGCCTGTGCACAGAGGCCTCCCTCCCAGCCTCCAGCACCCTTGACTTGCTCTGCTCCCACTGCTGCCACACAGACTGACTCTGGAAGGGAGCTCAGTCCCAGCTGCGGGGGTGTGTGCCCTGTGGTTCTGCAGCTTGAGACTCTTCTAGGGCTCTGGATCCCCCTGAGCATCTGTACCCAGAAAAAAAAACACACACACACACACCAAAAAGTGTAGACTCTGGTATCTTCAGACTCACTGATTAGGTGGTGACACCACCCAGAAGTGTGACAGAGTTGGTAAGTCAAGGGACAAGCTTTTATCATAGATGGAAGAAACCTCTAAACTTTCTCTACAACCTGCCCGCCAGCCTATCACCACCAGATCTTCACCACTCTACTCAGATGTAGCATGGGTGTCCCATAGGTACAAAGAAGGTATACTGAGAACAAGCCACACTCGTCACCAAGTGGGTTTTAGCACAACTCGATATTACATTCCCTTCTATCTGTTTTCTCTCTCCCTGACTCCTTCCCAAATACCCTCACTCTTGCCACCCTAGGATTGTATTACCCATTAATATAATCATATAAATTTTTGCCTCAGGAAACCTGTTTTCTGGAAACCAAGACTAAAGCAGCTAAAGCAGCTGTTACTAGTAATGGCCCTAGAAAGCGGACCCTCAAGATAGGATTTGGGAGTTGGATTATACATCCATCTGAAATCAGCAGGGACCTCACTGATAATCTCGGGTATGCAGAGGTTCACAGATACTAAACTTTAACCTGTGGTTAATGAGATGAGGTATAGAAAGAAAGCAAGGCATTGGGCCATTGACAGGCCAAGGTGCTTGGTCAGTCTACAGGAAATTGTAAGGACTGTGGTAAGCACCAGCTGCTTTAGATAGCTTTGCCAAAATAAATGATGGACCCGCTTGGAGGTACCTTTAGAGGAATCTCATTAATTGTTGCCACAGGGCAGACTGAGCTGAAAATTGAACCCAGGATCTGACCATTAAGGATGAGAGCTGGGAAGGAGACAAACGCATAGTTTCATGGGTGTCTTAAGTCTGTGACAAGCAAAGAGTGGGACACTGACATAATGGATGAGAACATTTGTGTTGACTGGTTTGAAAATCTTGGACCTCTGATTCCTCCTTATACCCCTATGCCAGAAGAAGCAGCCTCCCTTTTGGCAGAGAACAGCCTCCCTTCACCCAGAGACCACACAATGACACCTCCCAGAGGGGAGTGAGCTGCAAAGATAAGTAGGGATTGTTCAAAAACTAAGTTGCTTGAGATTTGAGAGGGATCTAGTGTATTCTGATGTGGGAATGCAGTAGAAAATAAACAAAGCTCCTGACTTCCCAGAGCTTATCTTTCAGTGGGGAAGGCAGATGATAAAGTGTATCTAGGATAGATAGGGTCATTAATACATGTTAAAAAAGACAAATACATCTGGGTAAGGGGACAGAGAAAGGCTGGGATACTGCAGGAGTTAGGATCATAAGAGACTTGAATAAAATGAGGAAACCATGAGATAGCCAGGTTCCTGTTAACTTTGATCACTATAACAAATACTTAAGATAATTAACTTACAAAGAAAACAGCTTATTTGGGCTCATGGTTTTAGAGATTTCAGCCCATGATCAGGTAATGCTGCTGCCTCTGGTGGGTTGAAGAATGGCATAGTGGAGCAAAACTCATGACTAGGAAGCAAAAAGAGTAAGGAGGTGGGGAAAGGACTTGGGGCCCCCCAATCTCCTTTGAGAGCACACCGCCAAGTACCTAAAGACTTACTACAAAGCCCCACCTCTTAAAAGTTGCACTACCTCCCAATTACACCACCCCCAAAATCAACCCTTTAATATATTGGCCTTTGAGTAAACACTTAATACAAAACTACAGTGAAGGGCATAATGTCCCATGCTGAGGGATAGCCTGTGTCAAAGCACGTGTCAAAGTTGGATGTGTTAGAGAAACAGTAAGACCATTGTAGGCCAAGCAAAAGAAGGACCTGAGATGGGAATCGAGGTCAGAGAGGTGATCAGGGTTTAACTGCAGGCCGTGATAAGCACTGTTCTCAAAGCATGACACGATGACATTTGAGCAAAAGAGTTCTACGATCTAACTTATGCCTTGACAAAATCACTCTGCCTGTTGTATGAGAATTGGAAAGAAATCACTGGTGAAATTGGGTTATAGGATCCAATGAGAGAGATTTAATGATAGTCAAGAAGGGAAACATTGACCAAAGTGGTGGTAGAAAAGGTGGTGAGAAAAGGTCAGACTCAGAATCTGCTTGCAATTAGAAGTGAAGGAATTTATAGATGAACAGGAGATGAAGTATGAAAGAAACATGAGAATCAAGGATGATTTCAAGATTTTTAGCGTCAAGAACTTGATGTTCAGTGGCGTCATTTAATGAGATGGGCAACGGTAAGAAAGGAGAGGTGGACAAAATGATTGACTCTTAACGTTCAAACTAATACCCATTTTACATAACCAAGTGGGGACGTGAGGCAGAAAAGTAGCTATACAAATATGGAATTCAGGAAATAATTCAATCCAAGGACAGATATTTGGCAGTTATCAACCAACAGATGATGTTTAAAGCCAGGAGGCTGGATGAAATCATCTAGGGTGTGAATGTTGACAAGAGAGAAGAAGTTGAAGGCTCAGCACCAAGACTGAGGTCAGTGGCAGAGTAGTCTCAGTTTCTCCAGTTAGAATTACATCATATTCATACTTAAAGCCAGAGCTTAATCAGCCCTTCCTTGTGTCCCTTCATGGCCCTCTGTCATATTCCACAAGTTCACGAGTCCTTACTTTTCCAGCATATCTCTGCTAGTCAACAGCTGGTTTGCTCTCCATTCAGCCCCATCTTTTTTTATCAGCTCAGAATCCCACGCAACTACATCTCCCAGGCTCCCTCACCCTCTAACTTTGTGGAATGTACAGCTAATGAAAGATCCTTGTAAAAGGTTTGAGGGTAAAAGAAGGAGAGAGGCCAGGGTATTTCTCTTCCTCTTTCATTTTGGAAGCAGTTGCACCTTCCTGAAAAGTCCAGCTCCTGCTAGGTAGCAATCCCATCATAAATTCTTGCATTCAATTCCCTCCCTCTATCCAAAACACCTAAAATGACTAGTCTTCTGGGCTAGATTCTAACTCACACAGAGTCCTCTGGCAAAGTATTGACAGCACAAGTCAGTTATATACAAATGGCTTCTCCTCTCTTTGTGGTTGCTCTTTGCCACAGCAGGAAAAGAAACACAGGACCACCTAGGCAAGTGGTGGTAAACCTGTGGCACATGCGTCACAGTGGGCTGCTCATTATTGAAAGCACTAAAAAGTTCACCATCAATGGCTTAGGCTGTAGCCTGGAGATCTTCCAAATTGAAGTCTACTGAAAAGATTGTCCCTATCATGCATATCTCAGTGACTCCATGTTACTTCCCATGCAATACTATCTCCAGCTTACTGATATTTTAACCATCTTGCACCTCCCTAGAGGTGGGGTCATGCAGTGTAGTGGAAAGAATCTAAGATCCTTTGCTTTCAATATTTACTGAGCTTGTTGCTTAACATTTCTGAGTCCCGATTTCCTTACATCTATCAAACAAATGTCAAGATCTCTTTGCTACAGAGCTGTGGGATTTGATGTGATAATGGATAGGAAATCTCCTAGTGGCTGGCATGTAGTGGACTCAAAACATGTCAATATTCCCTCTTGAGGGTAATCCTCACACTGCTCAGTATTCATTCCCTCATTCATTGATTCGTTCATCTCTCACTCATTCATTAAGTTTACAAGCATTTATTATACATCTGTTATGCTCCCAACAATACTGTGGGGAATACACAAATGAGTTGGACACAGTCTTGCCTCCTGGGACCTAGAGGAGATTAGACATGTCCATCAATGACTGTAACACAGGCAGAATGAGGCTCAAGAAAAATATCAGCGAGGCCTGGAGGAGCTAACAGAAAGACAGAATTTTTTGAAGGATCAGCAAAGACCTCATGCAGGGGTTCTTAGCCATTTTTATGCCCTGGGTCTTTTGGACATCTGCTAAGCCTATAGAATCCTTCTTAGAATAATGTTTGAAAATGCAGAATTAATATCTATAAGATTACAAAGAGAATCAGCTGTTTTGAAGTATAGTTTTCAAAACATTAAAAGTCAAATTTGTGAAGTAGAAGCTTGAGAGATTCTTTATCAATGTGTTAAAGTACAAGATCTAGTAGGACTCTTGACTATAACTTCAGGACAAATTGAAAATCCTTATTTAAAAACCCAAAATTCACTTTGGGGAAAAAGGAACCCTTCTACACTACTGGTAGGAATGTAAACTAGTACAACCACTATGAAAACAGCTAAAATTAAACATTGCATTTGATCCAGCTATTCCCCTTCCAGGCCTCTTCCTGAAGGAGTTAAAGTCATCATATTACAGTTAGATATGCACGCCATGTTTGTATCAGCACAATTCATAATAGCTAGCTCTTAGAAATGGCCTATATGCCCATCAACAGATTAGTGGATAAAGAAATACGGTAGTTATATACATGCAGTATCATTTTGCCATAAAGAAAGATAAACTTGAGGCACTCATAAGTAAATGGAGGCATCTTGAAACCATAATATGAAGTGAAATAAATCAGACACACAAGGTTACCTAGTACATGGTTTCTCTTATATGAGAAACCCAAATTACAAATAAAGAGCAAAATAAAAAAAAATAGGTAATAGCAAGTAAGGATGCAAGATGTTTTTACAAATGGGAAGAGAAACAGATGAAGAAGGGGAAGGAGGAGAAGAAAAGAGGATGGAAAACAAAGAACTGCAAATGAGGAGAGTTGGAGAGAGCAGGGTGGGATGGAAGGGATAGGGGATGAAACAAGAATTAGTAATAACTCATGATAGAAGGATTTGCTACATTCCAGTTAGAAAGCAGAGAAAACACAGATGTAATTGTTCTTTCTGTTCCCATTCACAAGGCCCTGGGTTTATCCATGGATCTTCGGGGGCCCATCGACTCCAGTGGAAGTAGCTCTTCCATAGAACAGGTGTGAAAAACCTGAACTTTGGAATCAGACAGCCTGGCTTGCAGTCCAGGCTCCAGCCCTCCTTGGTTTTGTAACCTTTCTGAAGGACAGTCTCATCCTCTGGGAAGTGGGAGTGATCCACATTGCTCAGGAGTCATGGGGGTCAGTGTATACTGACCTCTTAACCTGGTGCCTGAGCCTCACACATGCTCAAAATGGGCAGCTGTTCTATCAACATAAGGATCAAAAATATTTAGTCCATCTGTGCTGCAAACGAGGTTCCAAGCACAAAAGCATCATCTTATCCGTGTTCTCCACAGGGTGGTTAGGCATCCTCAGCTACTTCCTAACTCAGAGCTGACTTTCTCACTCTGGATTCTGAAATCTGCTCAGGGGCCCAGCCTCCCCCGAGAAAGACAACGGTGCCCTGACGTACTGGTCAAAGACTGGAGCTCTATGAGAGGTGATAAGGACAGGCGCTGGTCAGCTCTGAAGTGGCTGCAGGGCTTACACAGTGTATCCATCTCTGCAATGGCCATCCCAGCAGAAACCCAGAAAAGCAGAAACAGGTAGGAGGTCTGATGTTAGGTCACCGGAATCTTTTCCTCCTGTCTGAATATTTCTATAATGACCTTCACTGCCTCCCCACATGCTCCACAGAGTGAAGTCTGTTCCCCCTAGAAAAACATTTACGGCCTTTTATGTCTTCCTTGCCAGCCCAACTCACAGTTTTCCCCAGAACCCACTCTTACTTCTATGGAAAGAAATTCCTGAGGAAGGAGAGAACCAGGCCTCACCAGGACGTGGTCCCCTCCCGGAAACCATCCGCGAGCTGCTGCCAGAGTGGAGACAAGCAGACCCGAGCCTCGGTCAGTGAGTCAGTGCCATTTACAGACTGTGGAGGGAGAGAACTAGGACTCACAAGGAGGTGGTCCCTGCCTGGAAACCAGTGTCATGCACGGGCCGCTGCCAGAGTGGGGACAGCCAGACCCAAGCCTCTCTCTGTGAGTCAGTGTCATTCCAGACTGCAGAGGGAGAGAACCAGGCCTCACCAGGAGCTGATCCCCACCTGGAAACCATATCATTTTCATTGTTTTGTTGGGCTAGGTTTTATTCTGTTTTGTTCTATTTATGTTAAATCTGATGGCAGGAGCAGCTATTTAAAAGATAGCAACACGTATTATGGTAGCCATTTTGGATTTACTATTGTCTTGTTTTGAAGTCCTTTATTGCATTCATTGTTTTGTTTTTATTGTTTCTATTCTATTCTGTTCTGTTCAATTTTTACTATGTCCGAAGGTACCTGCAGCAATTTTGAAGACAACAAAAGGCATTATGGTAACTATTGTTGCTTTCATAAGGTTTTGAAGTCCTATATCATTTATACTGGTTTATTTTGATTGGTTTTGTTCTATTTTGTTTTCCTTGGTTTTATCCTCTTTTAAATCAATCAATAAATAAAAGTGTCTAGGATGTCCCAGCACACCTCCAGAGCTGCCTGCTGTGAGATTTTACTCACACTGGTGTGTCTCCTTAAGAACTCTCCCCCCTCCCCAGCCCACAACTTGCTCAGCCCATTTAGATGACCCTATTCAAGGAAGCCCCCTTCCTCCCATGAGTGCCCAGCTGCCCCTCCCCTGGGCCTGGCTTCACTCTGTGATCCTCATTTACAACTATATCTAGTCCTGGTAAAAGAGAACAGCTCTCAGATGCAGAGCTTGTGAATACCCCAGATCTCCCCCAACCACTCCCCGCAGAGTGCCACACCCAAGACATATGTAGGAAAGGATAAATGAAGGAACCACTGGACCAGAGATCTCTCCAGAGGGCCCTAAAATGCTGGAAATCTGGCTGGCCTTGGGATCCCAAGATTGCCCCATCCAAGTGGCCTCTTGGCCATCCAACCATTTACACACTCTTTTGAAAAGCATTTGCTGTGGACTGACTGTGTGCCAGACACAGCCTTAAGAAATAAAGCAGTGACCCAAACTGGTAAGAATCCTGCTGTGATTGGAATTTACATTCCAATGTGAGGGAAAGTAAGTACATAAAAATAAACGTGTAGAATATGTGGTACAACACTTATCAAATTCTCTGCAGACCAAGGAAATGGAAAAGGGGGAGGTATGTCCCAAGATTTGTGCCAAAATACAATACTTGGGGAAAGCCACACTGAGCAGGTGATAAATAAATGGGCAAAGTCATAAAACAGGTAAGGGGGTCGGCCACTCAGGTATCTAGCACAGAAGCATTTCACACAGAAGGAACACAGTGAGTTTCTTGCTGCTGCTTTGAAAGATGACCCCAAACTTGGTGGCTCGAAGTCACTAATTTCTTCTTTTCCTGTGCTGGAGGCCAGAAGCCTGAAATGAGTCTTCCAGAGCTTAGATCAAGGTATCTAAGACTAGGTTTTGCTGAAGGGCAGGCCAGGGCTGGAGTTCCTATCCTCCTCCAGCTCCCAGGGGCTGCAGCATTCCTCAGCAGTCCTCAGCTTGTGTCTGCATCATTATAATTTCTGCTTCAATTATTACACTGCCTTCCTTTCTATAATCAAATCTCCTTTTCTTCCCTCTTATGAAGATGATGATCATGACACTGGATCCACTCAGATAATCCAGGATAATCACCTCATCTCAAGATCTTCAACTTAATCACATCTGTGAAATTTCAGAAGGTAATATTCACAGATTCCAGCGATACAAACAGGAATATTGAAGGAGGGAGACATTTTCAATTGGCCAGAAACACCAAGTGCAAGAGCCCCAAGACAGGAGCACATCTGGGGTGTGTGAAGAACAAAGGGGTGAGTGCAACTAGAGTGGAGAGAGTGTGGGTGAGAACCGTGGGAGATGAGCCGAAGGACTGGCAGCAGCCAGGTTGGGTAAGGCCTTCACACTGGTCATATCAATAATAGCCGCTGTGTTACTAATTCCTCTGCAATCTCGGGGGTTAATGGGTAGACATGTATCTCTGCTCACTTCCCAGTCTCATGTGAGCCCACATCAGCTCGCTCAGTAATTCCTAGATCCTCCAGGCCTCAGAGTATTCCTGGGGGTCGTTCAAACTAAGCTAGCAATGGGTATAGAGAAGCAACAGGCATCTCTCTAGAGATGCCAGATCCAGGCCTGGAACATGTAGTTATCACTTCGTTCTACCTTCTGAGGGTCAGAGCTAATCGTGTGTTCCACCCCCACAACGCCACCATCCTATGCGAAGGTAATAACAAACATGGTCTTCCTTTGTTACCAGGAAGAATACAAAACCATTCATTAAACTCAGGTTTCCCTTTACCACAGGCCTGTAGGACACTATAAGAATTTCTACCTCTACTTAATAGAGATGAGAACTCTTTTAAAATGTTGGGCAGACTGACAAATGATTTGATTTAAAGTTTGTTAGAAACACATGGAAATATTCCATATCCTGATTGTGGTGGTGGTGGTGAACTTGACTATTTGCATTTGTCAAAACTCATTGAATTGTACACTTAAAATCTGTGAATTTTGTTGTATTTCAGTTATCGCAATAGAGGTGATTTTTAAAGAATCACATAGATTGTTTGTTTTAGGGGGGAAAAAAGAGGAGATAGAGACCGTAGAATGAAGCAGGGAGACTGGTTAGTGCAATAATCTTGGCTTAGGGTCGTAGCTGCATGGTGGCAGGAAGTTGGGTTTGAGGTGTGGTTTGCAGGTAAAGCAAATAGGATTTGTTGACATCACAGACACAGCAAACAGGGTTACGGCACAGGCTTTGGACTCAGGATTCCTAGGGCTGAATCATGGATCCACCATTTAATTACAGTCTTGGCAAGTGGCTGAATAAATGAGCCTTGGTTTTCTTCTCTATCAAATGTGGATAGTAATGATAATAATAATAATAGAATGATTTCATAGGGTTGTTAGAAGGTTAAAATGGCACAATGTATAAAAAATACTGAGCATAGACCATGGATCACAGGGAATCCTTAACGCATTTCAGTGTCTGCTCTGGCTTGAGTATTTGCACAAGCTGATACATGCAGAAAGCTTGACTTGCCTTGTCTCACAGTGTGATGGCCACAGAGCTCACCCTTTACTCTGAGCCTACACTGTAGTAACCAGAGCTGGAGGCTTCACTGGCCAGGACTTGGGATCACAGTCCACAGTCATGGAAGGTGCCTCTGGAGAACAGGCCGACTGCCGTGGCACAATTCAGACACATCGGAAATCCAACAATGAAGGACAGAGCAGAAAAGAGCAGGGCCTAGTAGGAAAGCCACAGTTTTCCAATAAACTTAAATCTACAACACAAACAAACAAAAAACCCTACAAGATGCTTGTCACTTTGACTGCTGAGATAAGACCCTCTTCATTTCTCAGCAATTGCTAAATCTGAAATCACTACTGCGGGAATCAGCATCCCCTGAGCACCTGCTATGTTCCAGGTTCTATATAAGGTGCTTTCACAAATCATATGTAGCCTTTCAAGAGTCCTATGTAATAAATATCATTGTCTAGCAAGGAGGCCAAAGTTCAGAGAAGGTAGGTGACTTACCTGAGATCACACAACAGCAAGGCCGAAAGGGTGAGATTTGCCATTTGATGGGGAGCAGTAACTCACTCAGAGTGGTATAGTACATGAAGGTCAGCCTGCTGGCTAGAAACACAGACTCTGAAGCCACAGGGCATGAATTTGCAGCCCAGCTCTATCCCTTTTGAGCTGCATGGGTCTGCGTGAGCTATTAAATGTCTCTA